>JBBELK010001294.1:0-44331 GCA_037783545.1 Henricia sp. BOLD:AAB3569 | reverse complement strand
GGGGAATAACCACGTAGCCGAGCTCCGTTTTCCCTAAACTCTGAAATTTCTCCTTCATTTCCAAGCGAAAATCTGTCAATTTTGCATGACAAGTGCGGAATATATACAGTTTGGAGCATGCAAAATTTGAAGTTGGTTGGAAAATTCCTTGATTTCCAAATTTGCCGGCATTTGGGACACACTTTGACCTAATTCCCGTCACATTCTGGGGTGAGTCAACGGCCGTACAAATGTACACCAGCGCGGCGTAGGGTGTCCCAACAGCCACGGTTAGGGGAATAACCACGTAGCCGAGCTCCGTTTTCCCTAAACTCTGAAATTTCTCCGTCATTTCCCAGCGAAAATCTGTCAATTTTGCAAGACATGTGCGGAATATATACAGTTTGGAGCATGCAAAATTTGAAGTTGGTTGGAAAATTCCTTGATTTCCAAATTTGCCGGCATTTGGGACACACTTTGACCTAATTCCCGTCACAATCTGGGGTGAGTCAACGGCCGTACAAATGTACACCAGCGCGGCGCAGGGTGTCCCAACAGCCACGGTTAGGGGAATAACCACGTAGCCGAGCTCCGTTTTCCCTAAACTCTGAAATTTCTCCGTCATTTCCCAGCGAAAATCTGTCAATTTTGCATGACAAGTGCGGAATATATACAGTTTGGAGCATGCAAAATTTGAAGTTGGTTGGAAAATTCCTTGATTTCCAAATTTGCCGGCATTTGGGACACACTTTGACCTAATTCCCGTCACAATCTGGGGTGAGTCAACGGCCGTACAAATGTACACCAGCGCGGCGCAGGGTGTCCCAACAGCCACGGTTAGGGGAATAACCACGTAGCCGAGCTCCGTTTTCCCTAAACTCTGAAATTTCTCCGTCATTTCCCAGCGAAAATCTGTCAATTTTGCAAGACATGTGCGGAATATATACAGTTTGGAGCATGCAAAATTTGAAGTTGGTTGGAAAATTCCTTGATTTCCAAATTTGCCGGCATTTGGGACACACTTTGACCTAATTCCCGTCACAATCTGGGGTGAGTCAACGGCCGTACAAATGTACACCAGCGCGGCGCAGGGTGTCCCAACAGCCACGGTTAGGGGAATAACCACGTAGCCGAGCTCCGTTTTCCCTAAACTCTGAAATTTCTCCGTCATTTCCCAGCGAAAATCTGTCAATTTTGCATGACAAGTGCGGAATATATACAGTTTGGAGCATGCAAAATTTGAAGTTGGTTGGAAAATTCCTTGATTTCCAAATTTGCCGGCATTTGGGACACACTTTGACCTAATTCCCGTCACAATCTGGGGTGAGTCAACGGCCGTACAAATGTACACCAGCGCAGCGTAGGGTGTCCCAACAGCCACGGTTAGGGGAATAACCACGTAGCCGAGCTCCGTTTTCCCTAAACTCTGAAATTTCTCCGTCATTTCCCAGCGAAAATCTGTCAATTTTGCAAGACATGTGCGGAATATATACAGTTTGGAGCATGCAAAATTTGAAGTTGGTTGGAAAATTCCTTGATTTCCAAATTTGCCGGCATTTGGGACACACTTTGACCTAATTCCCGTCACAATCTGGGGTGAGTCAACGGCCGTACAAATGTACACCAGCGCGGCGCAGGGTGTCCCAACAGCCACGGTTAGGGGAATAACCACGTAGCCGAGCTCCGTTTTCCCTAAACTCTGAAATTCCTCCGTCATTTCCCAGCGAAAAACTGTCAATTTTGCATGACAAGTGCGGAATATATACAGTTTGGAGCATGCAAAATTTAAAGTTGGTTGGAAAATTCCTTGATTTCCAAATTTGCCGGCATTTGGGACACACTTTGACCTAATTCCCGTCACAATCTGGGGTGAGTCAACGGCCGTACAAATGTACACCAGCGCAGCGTAGGGTGTCCCAACAGCCACGGTTAGGGGAATAACCACGTAGCCGAGCTCCGTTTTCCCTAAACTCTGAAATTTCTCCGTCATTTCCCAGCGAAAATCTGTCAATTTTGCAAGACATGTGCGGAATATATACAGTTTGGAGCATGCACAATTTGAAGTTGGTTGGAAAATTCCTTGATTTCCAAATTTGCCGGCATTTGGGACACACTTTGACCTAATTCCCGTCACAATCTGGGGTGAGTCAACGGCCGTACAAATGTACACCAGCGCGGCGCAGGGTGTCCCAACAGCCACGGTTAGGGGAATAACCACGTAGCCGAGCTCCGTTTTCCCTAAACTCTGAAATTTCTCCGTCATTTCCCAGCGAAAATCTGTCAATTTTGCATGACAAGTGCGGAATATATACAATTTGGAGCATGCAAAATTTGAAGTTGGTTGGAAAATTCCTTGATTTCCAAATTTGCCGGCATTTGGGACACACTTTGACCTAATTCCCGTCACAATCTGGGGTGAGTCAACGGTCGTACAAATGTACACCAGCGCGGCGCAGGGTGTCCCAACAGCCACGGTTAGGGGAATAACCACGTAGCCGAGCTCCGTTTTCCCTAAACTCTGAAATTTCTCCGTCATTTCCCAGCGAAAATCTGTCAATTTTGCAAGACATGTGCGGAATATATACAGTTTGGAGCATGCAAAATTTGAAGTTGGTTGGAAAATTCCTTGATTTCCAAATTTGCCGGCATTTGGGACACACTTTGACCTAATTCCCGTCACAATCTGGGGTGAGTCAACGGCCGTACAAATGTACACCAGCGCGGCGCAGGGTGTCCCAACAGCCACGGTTAGGGGAATAACCACGTAGCCGAGCTCCGTTTTCCCTAAACTCTGAAATTTCTCCGTCATTTCCCAGCGAAAATCTGTCAATTTTGCATGACAAGTGCGGAATATATACAGTTTGGAGCATGCAAAATTTGAAGTTGGTTGGAAAATTCCTTGATTTCCAAATTTGCCGGCATTTGGGACACACTTTGACCTAATTCCCGTCACAATCTGGGGTGAGTCAACGGCCGTACAAATGTACACCAGCGCAGCGTAGGGTGTCCCAACAGCCACGGTTAGGGGAATAACCACGTAGCCGAGCTCCGTTTTCCCTAAACTCTGAAATTTCTCCGTCATTTCCCAGCGAAAATCTGTCAATTTTGCAAGACATGTGCGGAATATATACAGTTTGGAGCATGCACAATTTGAAGTTGGTTGGAAAATTCCTTGATTTCCAAATTTGCCGGCATTTGGGACACACTTTGACCTAATTCCCGTCACAATCTGGGGTGAGTCAACGGCCGTACAAATGTACACCAGCGCGGCGCAGGGTGTCCCAACAGCCACGGTTAGGGGAATAACCACGTAGCCGAGCTCCGTTTTCCCTAAACTCTGAAATTTCTCCGTCATTTCCCAGCGAAAATCTGTCAATTTTGCATGACAAGTGCGGAATATATACAATTTGGAGCATGCAAAATTTGAAGTTGGTTGGAAAATTCCTTGATTTCCAAATTTGCCGGCATTTGGGACACACTTTGACCTAATTCCCGTCACAATCTGGGGTGAGTCAACGGCCGTACAAATGTACACCAGCGCGGCGCAGGGTGTCCCAACAGCCACGGTTAGGGGAATAACCACGTAGCCGAGCTCCGTTTTCCCTAAACTCTGAAATTTCTCCGTCATTTCCCAGCGAAAATCTGTCAATTTTGCAAGACATGTGCGGAATATATACAGTTTGGAGCATGCAAAATTTGAAGTTGGTTGGAAAATTCCTTGATTTCCAAATTTGCCGGCATTTGGGACACACTTTGACCTAATTCCCGTCACAATCTGGGGTGAGTCAACGGCCGTACAAATGTACACCAGCGCGGCGCAGGGTGTCCCAACAGCCACGGTTAGGGGAATAACCACGTAGCCGAGCTCCGTTTTCCCTAAACTCTGAAATTTCTCCGTCATTTCCCAGCGAAAATCTGTCAATTTTGCATGACAAGTGCGGAATATATACAGTTTGGAGCATGCAAAATTTGAAGTTGGTTGGAAAATTCCTTGATTTCCAAATTTGCCGGCATTTGGGACACACTTTGACCTAATTCCCGTCACAATCTGGGGTGAGTCAACGGCCGTACAAATGTACACCAGCGCAGCGTAGGGTGTCCCAACAGCCACGGTTAGGGGAATAACCACGTAGCCGAGCTCCGTTTTCCCTAAACTCTGAAATTTCTCCGTCATTTCCCAGCGAAAATCTGTCAATTTTGCAAGACATGTGCGGAATATATACAGTTTGGAGCATGCACAATTTGAAGTTGGTTGGAAAATTCCTTGATTTCCAAATTTGCCGGCATTTGGGACACACTTTGACCTAATTCCCGTCACAATCTGGGGTGAGTCAACGGCCGTACAAATGTACACCAGCGCGGCGCAGGGTGTCCCAACAGCCACGGTTAGGGGAATAACCACGTAGCCGAGCTCCGTTTTCCCTAAACTCTGAAATTTCTCCGTCATTTCCCAGCGAAAATCTGTCAATTTTGCATGACAAGTGCGGAATATATACAATTTGGAGCATGCAAAATTTGAAGTTGGTTGGAAAATTCCTTGATTTCCAAATTTGCCGGCATTTGGGACACACTTTGACCTAATTCCCGTCACAATCTGGGGTGAGTCAACGGCCGTACAAATGTACACCAGCGCGGCGCAGGGTGTCCCAACAGCCACGGTTAGGGGAATAACCACGTAGCCGAGCTCCGTTTTCCCTAAACTCTGAAATTTATCCGTCATTTCCCAGCGAAAATCTGTCAATTTTGCATGACAAGTGCGGAATATATACAATTTGGAGCATGCAAAATTTGAAGTTGGTTGGAAAATTCCTTGATTTCCAAATTTGCCGGCATTTGGGACACACTTTGACCTAATTCCCGTCACAATCTGGGGTGAGTCAACGGCCGTACAAATGTACACCAGCGCGGCGCAGGGTGTCCCAACAGCCACGGTTAGGGGAATAACCACGAAGCCGAGCTCCGTTTTCCCTAAACTCTGAAATTTCTCCGTCATTTCCCAGCGAAAATCTGTCAATTTTGCATGACAAGTGCAGAATATATACAGTTTGGAGCATGCAAAATTTGAAGTTGGTTGGAAAATTCCTTGATTTCCAAATTTGCCGGCAATTGGGACACACTTTGACCTAATTCCCGTCACAATCTGGGGTGAGTCAACGGCCGTACAAATGTACACCAGCGCGGCGCAGGGTGTCCCAACAGCCACGGTTAGGGGAATAACCACGTAGCCGAGCTCCGTTTTCCCTAAACTCTGAAATTTCTCCGTCATTTCCCAGCGAAAATCTGTCAATTTTGCATGACAATTGCGGAATATATACAGTTTGGAGCATGCAAAATTTGAAGTTGGTTGGAAAATTCCTTGATTTCCAAATTTGCCGGCATTTGGGACACACTTTGACCTAATTCCCGTCACAATTTGGGGTGAGTCAACGGCCGTACAAATGTACACCAGCGCGGCGCAGGGTGTCCCAACAGCCACGGTTAGGGGAATAACCACGTAGCCGAGCTCCGTTTTCCCTAAACTCTGAAATTTCTCCGTCATTTCCCAGCGAAAATCTGTCATTTTTGCATGACAAGTGCGGAATATATACAGTTTGGAGCATGCAAAATTTGAAGTTGGTTGGAAAATTCCTTGATTTCCAAATTTGCCGGCATTTGAGACACACTTTGACCTAATTCCCGTCACAATCTGGGGTGAGTCAACGGCCGTACAAATGTACACCAGCGCGGCGCAGGGTGTCCCAACAGCCACGGTTAGGGGAATAACCACGTAGCCGAGCTCCGTTTTCCCTAAACTCTGAAATTTCTCCTTCATTTCCAAGCGAAAATCTGTCAATTTTGCATGACAAGTGCGGAATATATACAGTTTGGAGCATGCAAAATTTGAAGTTGGTTGGAAAATTCCTTGATTTCCAAATTTGCCGGCATTTGGGACACACTTTGACCTAATTCCCGTCACAATCTGGGGTGAGTCAACGGCCGTACAAATGTACACCAGCGCAGCGTAGGGTGTCCCAACAGCCACGGTTAGGGGAATAACCACGTAGCCGAGCTCCGTTTTCCCTAAACTCTGAAATTTCTCCGTCATTTCCCAGCGAAAATCTGTCAATTTTGCAAGACATGTGCGGAATATATACAGTTTGGAGCATGCAAAATTTGAAGTTGGTTGGAAAATTCCTTGATTTCCAAATTTGCCGGCATTTGGGACACACTTTGACCTAATTCCCGTCACAATCTGGGGTGAGTCAACGGCCGTACAAATGTACACCAGCGCGGCGCAGGGTGTCCCAACAGCCATGGTTAGGGGAATAACCACGTAGCCGAGCTCCGTTTTCCCTAAACTCTGAAATTTCTCCGTCATTTCCCAGCGAAAATCTGTCAATTTTGCATGACAAGTGCGGAATATATACAGTTTGGAGCATGCAAAATTGAAGTTGGTTGGAAAATTCCTTGATTTCCAAATTTGCCGGCATTTGGGACACACTTTGACCTAATTCCCGTCACAATCTGGGGTGAGTCAACGGCCGTACAAATGTACACCAGCGCGGCGCAGGGTGTCCCAACAGCCACGGTTAGGGGAATAACCACGTAGCCGAGCTCCGTTTTCCCTAAACTCTGAAATTTCTCCGTCATTTCCCAGCGAAAATCTGTCAATTTTGCAAGACATGTGCGGAATATATACAGTTTGGAGCATGCAAAATTTGAAGTTGGTTGGAAAATTCCTTGATTTCCAAATTTGCCGGCATTTGGGACACACTTTGACCTAATTCCCGTCACAATCTGGGGTGAGTCAACGGCCGTACAAATGTACACCAGCGCGGCGCAGGGTGTCCCAACAGCCACGGTTAGGGGAATAACCACGTAGCCGAGCTCCGTTTTCCCTAAACTCTGAAATTTCTCCGTCATTTCCCAGCGAAAATCTGTCAATTTTGCATGACAAGTGCGGAATATATACAGTTTGGAGCATGCAAAATTTGAAGTTGGTTGGAAAATTCCTTGATTTCCAAATTTGCCGGCATTTGGGACACACTTTGACCTAATTCCCGTCACAATCTGGGGTGAGTCAACGGCCGTACAAATGTACACCAGCGCAGCGTAGGGTGTCCCAACAGCCACGGTTAGGGGAATAACCACGTAGCCGAGCTCCGTTTTCCCTAAACTCTGAAATTTCTCCGTCATTTCCCAGCGAAAATCTGTCAATTTTGCAAGACATGTGCGGAATATATACAGTTTGGAGCATGCAAAATTTGAAGTTGGTTGGAAAATTCCTTGATTTCCAAATTTGCCGGCATTTGGGACACACTTTGACCTAATTCCCGTCACAATCTGGGGTGAGTCAACGGCCGTACAAATGTACACCAGCGCGGCGCAGGGTGTCCCAACAGCCACGGTTAGGGGAATAACCACGTAGCCGAGCTCCGTTTTCCCTAAACTCTGAAATTCCTCCGTCATTTCCCAGCGAAAAACTGTCAATTTTGCATGACAAGTGCGGAATATATACAGTTTGGAGCATGCAAAATTTGAAGTTGGTTGGAAAATTCCTTGATTTCCAAATTTGCCGGCATTTGGGACACACTTTGACCTAATTCCCGTCACAATCTGGGGTGAGTCAACGGCCGTACAAATGTACACCAGCGCAGCGTAGGGTGTCCCAACAGCCACGGTTAGGGGAATAACCACGTAGCCGAGCTCCGTTTTCCCTAAACTCTGAAATTTCTCCGTCATTTCCCAGCGAAAATCTGTCAATTTTGCAAGACATGTGCGGAATATATACAGTTTGGAGCATGCACAATTTGAAGTTGGTTGGAAAATTCCTTGATTTCCAAATTTGCCGGCATTTGGGACACACTTTGACCTAATTCCCGTCACAATCTGGGGTGAGTCAACGGCCGTACAAATGTACACCAGCGCGGCGCAGGGTGTCCCAACAGCCACGGTTAGGGGAATAACCACGTAGCCGAGCTCCGTTTTCCCTAAACTCTGAAATTTCTCCGTCATTTCCCAGCGAAAATCTGTCAATTTTGCATGACAAGTGCGGAATATATACAATTTGGAGCATGCAAAATTTGAAGTTGGTTGGAAAATTCCTTGATTTCCAAATTTGCCGGCATTTGGGACACACTTTGACCTAATTCCCGTCACAATCTGGGGTGAGTCAACGGCCGTACAAATGTACACCAGCGCGGCGCAGGGTGTCCCAACAGCCACGGTTAGGGGAATAACCACGTAGCCGAGCTCCGTTTTCCCTAAACTCTGAAATTTATCCGTCATTTCCCAGCGAAAATCTGTCAATTTTGCATGACAAGTGCGGAATATATACAATTTGGAGCATGCAAAATTTGAAGTTGGTTGGAAAATTCCTTGATTTCCAAATTTGCCGGCATTTGGGACACACTTTGACCTAATTCCCGTCACAATCTGGGGTGAGTCAACGGCCGTACAAATGTACACCAGCGCGGCGCAGGGTGTCCCAACAGCCACGGTTAGGGGAATAACCACGAAGCCGAGCTCCGTTTTCCCTAAACTCTGAAATTTCTCCGTCATTTCCCAGCGAAAATCTGTCAATTTTGCATGACAAGTGCAGAATATATACAGTTTGGAGCATGCAAAATTTGAAGTTGGTTGGAAAATTCCTTGATTTCCAAATTTGCCGGCAATTGGGACACACTTTGACCTAATTCCCGTCACAATCTGGGGTGAGTCAACGGCCGTACAAATGTACACCAGCGCGGCGCAGGGTGTCCCAACAGCCACGGTTAGGGGAATAACCACGTAGCCGAGCTCCGTTTTCCCTAAACTCTGAAATTTCTCCGTCATTTCCCAGCGAAAATCTGTCAATTTTGCATGACAATTGCGGAATATATACAGTTTGGAGCATGCAAAATTTGAAGTTGGTTGGAAAATTCCTTGATTTCCAAATTTGCCGGCATTTGGGACACACTTTGACCTAATTCCCGTCACAATTTGGGGTGAGTCAACGGCCGTACAAATGTACACCAGCGCGGCGCAGGGTGTCCCAACAGCCACGGTTAGGGGAATAACCACGTAGCCGAGCTCCGTTTTCCCTAAACTCTGAAATTTCTCCGTCATTTCCCAGCGAAAATCTGTCATTTTTGCATGACAAGTGCGGAATATATACAGTTTGGAGCATGCAAAATTTGAAGTTGGTTGGAAAATTCCTTGATTTCCAAATTTGCCGGCATTTGAGACACACTTTGACCTAATTCCCGTCACAATCTGGGGTGAGTCAACGGCCGTACAAATGTACACCAGCGCGGCGCAGGGTGTCCCAACAGCCACGGTTAGGGGAATAACCACGTAGCCGAGCTCCGTTTTCCCTAAACTCTGAAATTTCTCCTTCATTTCCAAGCGAAAATCTGTCAATTTTGCATGACAAGTGCGGAATATATACAGTTTGGAGCATGCAAAATTTGAAGTTGGTTGGAAAATTCCTTGATTTCCAAATTTGCCGGCATTTGGGACACACTTTGACCTAATTCCCGTCACAATCTGGGGTGAGTCAACGGCCGTACAAATGTACACCAGCGCAGCGTAGGGTGTCCCAACAGCCACGGTTAGGGGAATAACCACGTAGCCGAGCTCCGTTTTCCCTAAACTCTGAAATTTCTCCGTCATTTCCCAGCGAAAATCTGTCAATTTTGCAAGACATGTGCGGAATATATACAGTTTGGAGCATGCAAAATTTGAAGTTGGTTGGAAAATTCCTTGATTTCCAAATTTGCCGGCATTTGGGACACACTTTGACCTAATTCCCGTCACAATCTGGGGTGAGTCAACGGCCGTACAAATGTACACCAGCGCGGCGCAGGGTGTCCCAACAGCCACGGTTAGGGGAATAACCACGTAGCCGAGCTCCGTTTTCCCTAAACTCTGAAATTTCTCCGTCATTTCCCAGCGAAAATCTGTCATTTTTGCATGACAAGTGCGGAATATATACGGTTTGGAGCATGCAAAATTTGAAGTTGGTTGGAAAATTCCTTGATTTCCAAATTTGCCGGCATTTGGGACACACTTTGACCTAATTCCCGTCACAATCTGGGGTGAGTCAACGGCCGTACAAATGTACACCAGCGCGGCGCAGGGTGTCCCAACAGCCACGGTTAGGGGAATAACCACGTAGCCGAGCTCCGTTTTCCCTAAACTCTGAAATTTCTCCTTCATTTCCAAGCGAAAATCTGTCAATTTTGCATGACAAGTGCGGAATATATACAGTTTGGAGCATGCAAAATTTGAAGTTGGTTGGAAAAATCCTTGATTTCCAAATTTGCCGGCATTTGGGACACACTTTGACCTAATTCCCGTCACAATCTGGGGTGAGTCAACGGCCGTACAAATGTACACCAGCGCAGCGTAGGGTGTCCCAACAGCCACGGTTAGGGGAATAACCACGTAGCCGAGCTCCGTTTTCCCTAAACTCTGAAATTTCTCCGTCATTTCCCAGCGAAAATCTGTCAATTTTGCAAGACATGTGCGGAATATATACAGTTTGGAGCATGCAAAATTTGAAGTTGGTTGGAAAATTCCTTGATTTCCAAATTTGCCGGCATTTGGGACACACTTTGACCTAATTCCCGTCACAATCTGGGGTGAGTCAACGGCCGTACAAATGTACACCAGCGCGGCGCAGGGTGTCCCAACAGCCACGGTTAGGGGAATAACCACGTAGCCGAGCTCCGTTTTCCCTAAACTCTGAAATTTCTCCGTCATTTCCCAGCGAAAATCTGTCAATTTTGCATGACAAGTGCGGAATATATACAGTTTGGAGCATGCAAAATTTGAAGTTGGTTGGAAAATTCCTTGATTTCCAAATTTGCCGGCATTTGGGACACACTTTGACCTAATTCCCGTCACAATCTGGGGTGAGTCAACGGCCGTACAAATGTACACCAGCGCGGCGCAGGGTGTCCCAACAGCCACGGTTAGGGGAATAACCACGTAGCAGAGCTCCGTTTTCCCTAAACTCTGAAATTTCTCCGTCATTTCCCAGCGAAAATCTGTCAATTTTGCATGACAAGTGCGGAATATATACAATTTGGAGCATGCAAAATTTGAAGTTGGTTGGAAAATTCCTTGATTTCCAAATTTGCCGGCATTTGGGACACACTTTGACCTAATTCCCGTCACAATCTGGGGTGAGTCAACGGCCGTACAAATGTACACCAGCGCGGCGCAGGGTGTCCCAACAGCCACGGTTAGGGGAATAACCACGTAGCCGAGCTCCGTTTTCCCTAAACTCTGAAATTTCTCCGTCATTTCCCAGCGAAAATCTGTCAATTTTGCATGACAAGTGCAGAATATATACAGTTTAGAGCATGCAAAATTTGAAGTTGGTTGGAAAATTCCTTGATTTCCAAATTTGCCGGCATTTGGGACACACTTTGACCTAATTCCCGTCACAATCTGGGGTGAGTCAACGGCCGTACAAATGTACACCAGCGCGGCGCAGGGTGTCCCAACAGCCACGGTTAGGGGAATAACCACGTAGCCGAGCTCCGTTTTCCCTAAACTCTGAAATTTCTCCGTCATTTCCCAGCGAAAAACTGTCAATTTTGCATGACAAGTGCGGAATATATACAGTTTGGAGCATGCAAAATTTGAAGTTGGTTGGAAAATTCCTTGATTTCCAAATTTGCCGGCATTTGGGACACACTTTGACCTAATTCCCGTCACAATCTGGGGTGAGTCAACGGCCGTACAAATGTACACCAGCGCAGCGTAGGGTGTCCCAACAGCCACGGTTAGGGAAATAACCACGTAGCCGAGCTCCGTTTTCCCTAAACTCTGAAATTTCTCCGTCATTTCCCAGCGAAAATCTGTCAATTTTGCATGACAAGTGCGGAATATATACAGTTTGGAGCATGCAAAATTTGAAGTTGGTTGGAAAATTCCTTGATTTCCAAATTTGCCGGCATTTGGGACACACTTTGACCTAATTCCCGTCACAATCTGGGGTGAGTCAACGGCCGTACAAATGTACACCAGCGCAGCGTAGGGTGTCCCAACAGCCACGGTTAGGGGAATAACCACGTAGCCGAGCTCCGTTTTCCCTAAACTCTGAAATTTCTCCGTCATTTCCCAGCGAAAATCTGTCAATTTTGCAAGACATGTGCGGAATATATACAGTTTGGAGCATGTAAAATTTGAAGTTGGTTGGAAAATTCCTTGATTTCCAAATTTGCCGGCATTTGGGACACACTTTGACCTAATTCCCGTCACAATCTGGGGTGAGTCAACGGCCGTACAAATGTACACCAGCGCGGCGCAGGGTGTCCCAACAGCCACGGTTAGGGGAATAACCACGTAGCCGAGCTCCGTTTTCCCTAAACTCTGAAATTTCTCCGTCATTTCCCAGCGAAAATCTGTCAATTTTGCATGACAAGTGCGGAATATATACAATTTGGAGCATGCAAAATTTGAAGTTGGTTGGAAAATTCCTTGATTTCCAAATTTGCCGGCAATTGGGACACACTTTGACCTAATTCCCGTCACAATCTGGGGTGAGTCAACGGCCGTACAAATGTACACCAGCGCGGCGCAGGGTGTCCCAACAGCCACGGTTAGGGGAATAACCACGTAGCCGAGCTCCGTTTTCCCTAAACTCTGAAATTTCTCCGTCATTTCCCAGCGAAAATCTGTCATTTTTGCATGACAAGTGCGGAATATATACAGTTTGGAGCATGCAAAATTTGAAGTTGGTTGGAAAATTCCTTGATTTCCAAATTTGCCGGCATTTGGGACACACTTTGACCTAATTCCCGTCACAATATGGGGTGAGTCAACGGCCGTACAAATGTACACCAGCGCGGCGCAGGGTGTCCCAACAGCCACGGTTAGGGGAATAACCACGTAGCCGAGCTCCGTTTTCCCTAAACTCTGAAATTTCTCCTTCATTTCCAAGCGAAAATCTGTCAATTTTGCATGACAAGTGCGGAATATATACAATTTGGAGCATGCAAAATTTGAAGTTGGTTGGAAAATTCCTTGATTTCCAAATTTGCCGGCATTTGGGACACACTTTGACCTAATTCTCGTCACAATATGGGGTGAGTCAACGGCCGTACAAATGTACACCAGCGCGGCGCAGGGTGTCCCAACAGCCACGGTTAGGGGAATAACCACGTAGCCGAGCTCCGTTTTCCCTAAACTCTGAAATTTCTCCTTCATTTCCAAGCGAAAATCTGTCAATTTTGCATGACAAGTGCGGAATATATACAATTTGGAGCATGCAAAATTTGAAGTTGGTTGGAAAATTCCTTGATTTCCAAATTTGCCGGCATTTGGGACACACTTTGACCTAATTCCCGTCACAATCTGGGGTGAGTCAACGGCCGTACAAATGTACACCAGCGCGGCGCAGGGTGTCCCAACAGCCACGGTTAGGGGAATAACCACGTAGCCGAGCTCCGTTTTCCCTAAACTCTGAAATTTCTCCGTCATTTCCCAGCGAAAATCTGTCAATTTTGCATGACAAGTGCAGAATATATACAGTTTAGAGCATGCAAAATTTGAAGTTGGTTGGAAAATTCCTTGATTTCCAAATTTGCCGGCATTTGGGACACACTTTGACCTAATTCCCGTCACAATCTGGGGTGAGTCAACGGCCGTACAAATGTACACCAGCGCGGCGCAGGGTGTCCCAACAGCCACGGTTAGGGGAATAACCACGTAGCCGAGCTCCGTTTTCCCTAAACTCTGAAATTTCTCCGTCATTTCCCAGCGAAAAACTGTCAATTTTGCATGACAAGTGCGGAATATATACAGTTTGGAGCATGCAAAATTTGAAGTTGGTTGGAAAATTCCTTGATTTCCAAATTTGCCGGCATTTGGGACACACTTTGACCTAATTCCCGTCACAATCTGGGGTGAGTCAACGGCCGTACAAATGTACACCAGCGCAGCGTAGGGTGTCCCAACAGCCACGGTTAGGGGAATAACCACGTAGCCGAGCTCCGTTTTCCCTAAACTCTGAAATTTCTCCGTCATTTCCCAGCGAAAATCTGTCAATTTTGCAAGACATGTGCGGAATATATACAGTTTGGAGCATGCAAAATTTGAAGTTGGTTGGAAAATTCCTTGATTTCCAAATTTGCCGGCATTTGGGACACACTTTGACCTAATTCCCGTCACAATCTGGGGTGAGTCAACGGCCGTACAAATGTACACCAGCGCGGCGCAGGGTGTCCCAACAGCCACGGTTAGGGGAATAACCACGTAGCCGAGCTCCGTTTTCCCTAAACTCTGAAATTTCTCCGTCATTTCCCAGCGAAAATCTGTCAATTTTGCATGACAAGTGCGGAATATATACAGTTTGGAGCATGCAAAATTTGAAGTTGGTTGGAAAATTCCTTGATTTCCAAATTTGCCGGCATTTGGGACACACTTTGACCTAATTCCCGTCACAATTTGGGGTGAGTCAACGGCCGTACAAATGTACACCAGCGCGGCGCAGGGTGTCCCAACAGCCACGGTTAGGGGAATAACCACGTAGCCGAGCTCCGTTTTTCCTAAACTCTGAAATTTCTCCGTCATTTCCCAGCGAAAATCTGTCATTTTTGCATGACAAGTGCGGAATATATACAGTTTGGAGCATGCAAAATTTGAAGTTGGTTGGAAAATTCCTTGATTTCCAAATTTGCCGGCATTTGGGACACACTTTGACCTAATTCCCGTCACAATATGGGGTGAGTCAACGGCCGTACAAATGTACACCAGCGCGGCGCAGGGTGTCCCAACAGCCACGGTTAGGGGAATAACCACGTAGCCGAGCTCCGTTTTCCCTAAACTCTGAAATTTCTCCTTCATTTCCAAGCGAAAATCTGTCAATTTTGCATGACAAGTGCGGAATATATACAGTTTGGAGCATGCAAAATTTGAATTTGGTTGGAAAATTCCTTGATTTCCAAATTTGCCGGCATTTGGGACACACTTTGACCTAATTCCCGTCACAATCTGGGGTGAGTCAACGGCCGTACAAATGTACACCAGCGCGGCGCAGGGTGTCCCAACAGCCACGGTTAGGGGAATAACCACGTAGCCGAGCTCCGTTTTCCCTAAACTCTGAAATTTCTCCGTCATTTCCCAGCGAAAATCTGTCAATTTTGCATGACAAGTGCGGAATATATACAGTTTGGAGCATGCAAAATATGAAGTTGGTTGGAAAATTCCTTGATTTCCAAATTTGCCGGCATTTGGGACACACTTTGACCTAATTCCCGTCACAATCTGGGGTGAGTCAACGGCCGTACAAATGTACACCAGCGCGGCGCAGGGTGTCCCAACAGCCACGGTTAGGGGAATAACCACGTAGCAGAGCTCCGTTTTCCCTAAACTCTGAAATTTCTCCGTCATTTCCCAGCGAAAATCTGTCAATTTTGCATGACAAGTGCGGAATATATACAATTTGGAGCATGCAAAATTTGAAGTTGGTTGGAAAATTCCTTGATTTCCAAATTTGCCGGCATTTGGGACACACTTTGACCTAATTCCCGTCACAATCTGGGGTGAGTCAACGGCCGTACAAATGTACACCAGCGCGGCGCAGGGTGTCCCAACAGCCACGGTTAGGGGAATAACCACGTAGCCGAGCTCCGTTTTCCCTAAACTCTGAAATTTCTCCGTCATTTCCCAGCGAAAATCTGTCAATTTTGCATGACAAGTGCAGAATATATACAGTTTAGAGCATGCAAAATTTGAAGTTGGTTGGAAAATTCCTTGATTTCCAAATTTGCCGGCATTTGGGACACACTTTGACCTAATTCCCGTCACAATCTGGGGTGAGTCAACGGCCGTACAAATGTACACCAGCGCGGCGCAGGGTGTCCCAACAGCCACGGTTAGGGGAATAACCACGTAGCCGAGCTCCGTTTTCCCTAAACTCTGAAATTTCTCCGTCATTTCCCAGCGAAAATCTGTCAATTTTGCATGACAAGTGCGGAATATATACAGTTTGGAGCATGCAAAATTTGAAGTTGGTTGGAAAATTCCTTGATTTCCAAATTTGCCGGCATTTGGGACACACTTTGACCTAATTCCCGTCACAATCTGGGGTGAGTCAACGGCCGTACAAATGTACACCAGCGCAGCGTAGGGTGTCCCAACAGCCACGGTTAGGGGAATAACCACGTAGCCGAGCTCCGTTTTCCCTAAACTCTGAAATTTCTCCGTCATTTCCCAGCGAAAATCTGTCAATTTTGCAAGACATGTGCGGAATATATACAGTTTGGAGCATGTAAAATTTGAAGTTGGTTGGAAAATTCCTTGATTTCCAAATTTGCCGGCATTTGGGACACACTTTGACCTAATTCCCGTCACAATCTGGGGTGAGTCAACGGCCGTACAAATGTACACCAGCGCGGCGCAGGGTGTCCCAACAGCCACGGTTAGGGGAATAACCACGTAGCCGAGCTCCGTTTTCCCTAAACTCTGAAATTTCTCCGTCATTTCCCAGCGAAAATCTGTCAATTTTGCATGACAAGTGCGGAATATATACAATTTGGAGCATGCAAAATTTGAAGTTGGTTGGAAAATTCCTTGATTTCCAAATTTGCCGGCAATTGGGACACACTTTGACCTAATTCCCGTCACAATCTGGGGTGAGTCAACGGCCGTACAAATGTACACCAGCGCGGCGCAGGGTGTCCCAACAGCCACGGTTAGGGGAATAACCACGTAGCCGAGCTCCGTTTTCCCTAAACTCTGAAATTTCTCCGTCATTTCCCAGCGAAAATCTGTCATTTTTGCATGACAAGTGCGGAATATATACAGTTTGGAGCATGCAAAATTTGAAGTTGGTTGGAAAATTCCTTGATTTCCAAATTTGCCGGCATTTGGGACACACTTTGACCTAATTCCCGTCACAATATGGGGTGAGTCAACGGCCGTACAAATGTACACCAGCGCGGCGCAGGGTGTCCCAACAGCCACGGTTAGGGGAATAACCACGTAGCCGAGCTCCGTTTTCCCTAAACTCTGAAATTTCTCCTTCATTTCCAAGCGAAAATCTGTCAATTTTGCATGACAAGTGCGGAATATATACAATTTGGAGCATGCAAAATTTGAAGTTGGTTGGAAAATTCCTTGATTTCCAAATTTGCCGGCATTTGGGACACACTTTGACCTAATTCTCGTCACAATATGGGGTGAGTCAACGGCCGTACAAATGTACACCAGCGCGGCGCAGGGTGTCCCAACAGCCACGGTTAGGGGAATAACCACGTAGCCGAGCTCCGTTTTCCCTAAACTCTGAAATTTCTCCTTCATTTCCAAGCGAAAATCTGTCAATTTTGCATGACAAGTGCGGAATATATACAATTTGGAGCATGCAAAATTTGAAGTTGGTTGGAAAATTCCTTGATTTCCAAATTTGCCGGCATTTGGGACACACTTTGACCTAATTCCCGTCACAATCTGGGGTGAGTCAACGGCCGTACAAATGTACACCAGCGCGGCGCAGGGTGTCCCAACAGCCACGGTTAGGGGAATAACCACGTAGCCGAGCTCCGTTTTCCCTAAACTCTGAAATTTCTCCGTCATTTCCCAGCGAAAATCTGTCAATTTTGCATGACAAGTGCAGAATATATACAGTTTAGAGCATGCAAAATTTGAAGTTGGTTGGAAAATTCCTTGATTTCCAAATTTGCCGGCATTTGGGACACACTTTGACCTAATTCCCGTCACAATCTGGGGTGAGTCAACGGCCGTACAAATGTACACCAGCGCGGCGCAGGGTGTCCCAACAGCCACGGTTAGGGGAATAACCACGTAGCCGAGCTCCGTTTTCCCTAAACTCTGAAATTTCTCCGTCATTTCCCAGCGAAAAACTGTCAATTTTGCATGACAAGTGCGGAATATATACAGTTTGGAGCATGCAAAATTTGAAGTTGGTTGGAAAATTCCTTGATTTCCAAATTTGCCGGCATTTGGGACACACTTTGACCTAATTCCCGTCACAATCTGGGGTGAGTCAACGGCCGTACAAATGTACACCAGCGCAGCGTAGGGTGTCCCAACAGCCACGGTTAGGGGAATAACCACGTAGCCGAGCTCCGTTTTCCCTAAACTCTGAAATTTCTCCGTCATTTCCCAGCGAAAATCTGTCAATTTTGCAAGACATGTGCGGAATATATACAGTTTGGAGCATGCAAAATTTGAAGTTGGTTGGAAAATTCCTTGATTTCCAAATTTGCCGGCATTTGGGACACACTTTGACCTAATTCCCGTCACAATCTGGGGTGAGTCAACGGCCGTACAAATGTACACCAGCGCGGCGCAGGGTGTCCCAACAGCCACGGTTAGGGGAATAACCACGTAGCCGAGCTCCGTTTTCCCTAAACTCTGAAATTTCTCCGTCATTTCCCAGCGAAAATCTGTCAATTTTGCATGACAAGTGCGGAATATATACAGTTTGGAGCATGCAAAATTTGAAGTTGGTTGGAAAATTCCTTGATTTCCAAATTTGCCGGCATTTGGGACACACTTTGACCTAATTCCCGTCACAATTTGGGGTGAGTCAACGGCCGTACAAATGTACACCAGCGCGGCGCAGGGTGTCCCAACAGCCACGGTTAGGGGAATAACCACGTAGCCGAGTTCCGTTTTTCCTAAACTCTGAAATTTCTCCGTCATTTCCCAGCGAAAATCTGTCATTTTTGCATGACAAGTGCGGAATATATACAGTTTGGAGCATGCAAAATTTGAAGTTGGTTGGAAAATTCCTTGATTTCCAAATTTGCCGGCATTTGGGACACACTTTGACCTAATTCCCGTCACAATATGGGGTGAGTCAACGGCCGTACAAATGTACACCAGCGCGGCGCAGGGTGTCCCAACAGCCACGGTTAGGGGAATAACCACGTAGCCGAGCTCCGTTTTCCCTAAACTCTGAAATTTCTCCTTCATTTCCAAGCGAAAATCTGTCAATTTTGCATGACAAGTGCGGAATATATACAGTTTGGAGCATGCAAAATTTGAATTTGGTTGGAAAATTCCTTGATTTCCAAATTTGCCGGCATTTGGGACACACTTTGACCTAATTCCCGTCACAATCTGGGGTGAGTCAACGGCCGTACAAATGTACACCAGCGCGGCGCAGGGTGTCCCAACAGCCACGGTTAGGGGAATAACCACGTAGCCGAGCTCCGTTTTCCCTAAACTCTGAAATTTCTCCGTCATTTCCCAGCGAAAATCTGTCAATTTTGCATGACAAGTGCGGAATATATACAGTTTGGAGCATGCAAAATTTGAAGTTGGTTGGAAAATTCCTTGATTTCCAAATTTGCCGGCATTTGGGACACACTTTGACCTAATTCCCGTCACAATCTGGGGTGAGTCAACGGCCGTACAAATGTACACCAGCGCGGCGCAGGGTGTCCCAACAGCCACGGTTAGGGGAATAACCACGTAGCCGAGCTCCGTTTTCCCTAAACTCTGAAATTTCTCCGTCATTTCCCAGCGAAAATCTGTCAATTTTGCATGACAAGTGCGGAATATATACAGTTTGGAGCATGCAAAATTTGAAGTTGGTTGGAAAATTCCTTGATTTCCAAATTTGCCGGCATTTGGGACACACTTTGACCTAATTCCCGTCACAATATGGGGTGAGTCAACGGCCGTACAAATGTACACCAGCGCGGCGCAGGGTGTCCCAACAGCCACGGTTAGGGGAATAACCACGTAGCCGAGCTCCGTTTTCCCTAAACTCTGAAATTTTTCCGTCATTTCCCAGCGAAAATCTGTCAATTTTGCATGATAAGTGCGGAATATATACAGTTTGGAGCATGCAAAATTTGAAGTTGGTTGGAAAATTCCTTGATTTCCAAATTTGCCGGCATTTGGGACACACTTTGACCTAATTCCCGTCACAATTTGGGGTGAGTCAACGGCCGTACAAATGTACACCAGCGCGGCGCAGGGTGTCCCAACAGCCACGGTTAGGGGAATAACCACGTAGCCGAGCTCCGTTTTCCCTAAACTCTGAAATTTCTCCGTCATTTCCCAGCGAAAATCTGTCATTTTTGCATGACAAGTGCGGAATATATACAGTTTGGAGCATGCAAAATTTGAAGTTGGTTGGAAAATTCCTTGATTTCCAAATTTGCCGGCATTTGGGACACACTTTGACCTAATTCCCGTCACAATCTGGGGTGAGTCAACGGCCGTACAAATGTACACCAGCGCGGCGCAGGGTGTCCCAACAGCCACGGTTAGGGGAATAACCACGTAGCCGAGCTCCGTTTTCCCTAAACTCTGAAATTTCTCCGTCATTTCCCAGCGAAAATCTGTCAATTTTGCATGACAAGTGCGGAATATATACAGTTTGGAGCATGCAAAATTTGAAGTTGGTTGGAAAATTCCTTGATTTCCAAATTTGCCGGCATTTGGGACACACTTTGACCTAATTCCCGTCACAATTTGGGGTGAGTCAACGGCCGTACAAATGTACACCAGCGCGGCGCAGGGTGTCCCAACAGCCACGGTTAGGGGAATAACCACGTAGCCGAGCTCCGTTTTTCCTAAACTCTGAAATTTCTCCGTCATTTCCCAGCGAAAATCTGTCATTTTTGCATGACAAGTGCGGAATATATACAGTTTGGAGCATGCAAAATTTGAAGTTGGTTGGAAAATTCCTTGATTTCCAAATTTGCCGGCATTTGGGACACACTTTGACCTAATTCCCGTCACAATATGGGGTGAGTCAACGGCCGTACAAATGTACACCAGCGCGGCGCAGGGTGTCCCAACAGCCACGGTTAGGGGAATAACCACGTAGCCGAGCTCCGTTTTCCCTAAACTCTGAAATTTCTCCTTCATTTCCAAGCGAAAATCTGTCAATTTTGCATGACAAGTGCGGAATATATACAGTTTGGAGCATGCAAAATTTGAATTTGGTTGGAAAATTCCTTGATTTCCAAATTTGCCGGCATTTGGGACACACTTTGACCTAATTCCCGTCACAATCTGGGGTGAGTCAACGGCCGTACAAATGTACACCAGCGCGGCGCAGGGTGTCCCAACAGCCACGGTTAGGGGAATAACCACGTAGCCGAGCTCCGTTTTCCCTAAACTCTGAAATTTCTCCGTCATTTCCCAGCGAAAATCTGTCAATTTTGCATGACAAGTGCGGAATATATACAGTTTGGAGCATGCAAAATTTGAAGTTGGTTGGAAAATTCCTTGATTTCCAAATTTGCCGGCATTTGGGACACACTTTGACCTAATTCCCGTCACAATCTGGGGTGAGTCAACGGCCGTACAAATGTACACCAGCGCGGCGCAGGGTGTCCCAACAGCCACGGTTAGGGGAATAACCACGTAGCCGAGCTCCGTTTTCCCTAAACTCTGAAATTTCTCCGTCATTTCCCAGCGAAAATCTGTCAATTTTGCATGACAAGTGCGGAATATATACAGTTTGGAGCATGCAAAATTTGAAGTTGGTTGGAAAATTCCTTGATTTCCAAATTTGCCGGCATTTGGGACACACTTTGACCTAATTCCCGTCACAATATGGGGTGAGTCAACGGCCGTACAAATGTACACCAGCGCGGCGCAGGGTGTCCCAACAGCCACGGTTAGGGGAATAACCACGTAGCCGAGCTCCGTTTTCCCTAAACTCTGAAATGTTTCCGTCATTTCCCAGCGAAAATCTGTCAATTTTGCATGATAAGTGCGGAATATATACAGTTTGGAGCATGCAAAATTTGAAGTTGGTTGGAAAATTCCTTGATTTCCAAATTTGCCGGCATTTGGGACACACTTTGACCTAATTCCCGTCACAATTTGGGGTGAGTCAACGGCCGTACAAATGTACACCAGCGCGGCGCAGGGTGTCCCAATAGCCACGGTTAGGGGAATAACCACGTAGCCGAGCTCCGTTTTCCCTAAAATCTGAAATTTCTCCGTCATTTCCCAGCGAAAATCTGTCAATTTTGCATGACAAGTGCGGAATATATACAGTTTGGAGCATGCAAAATTTGAAGTTGGTTGGAAAATTCCTTGATTTCCAAATTTGCCGGCATTTGGGACACACTTTGACCTAATTCCCGTCACAATTTGGGGTGAGTCAACGGCCGTACAAATGTACACCAGCGCGGCGCAGGGTGTCCCAACAGCCACGGTTAGGGGAATAACCACGTAGCCGAGCTCCGTTTTCCCTAAACTCTGAAATTTCTCCGTCATTTCCCAGCGAAAATCTGTCATTTTTGCATGACAAGTGCGGAATATATACAGTTTGGAGCATGCAAAATTTGAAGTTGGTTGGAAAATTCCTTGATTTCCAAATTTGCCGGCATTTGGGACACACTTTGACCTAATTCCCGTCACAATTTGGGGTGAGTCAACGGCCGTACAAATGTACACCAGCGCGGCGCAGGGTGTCCCAACAGCCACGGTTAGGGGAATAACCACGTAGCCGAGCTCCGTTTTTCCTAAACTCTGAAATTTCTCCGTCATTTCCCAGCGAAAATCTGTCATTTTTGCATGACAAGTGCGGAATATATACAGTTTGGAGCATGCAAAATTTGAAGTTGGTTGGAAAATTCCTTGATTTCCAAATTTGCCGGCATTTGGGACACACTTTGACCTAATTCCCGTCACAATATGGGGTGAGTCAACGGCCGTACAAATGTACACCAGCGCGGCGCAGGGTGTCCCAACAGCCACGGTTAGGGGAATAACCACGTAGCCGAGCTCCGTTTTCCCTAAACTCTGAAATTTCTCCTTCATTTCCAAGCGAAAATCTGTCAATTTTGCATGACAAGTGCGGAATATATACAGTTTGGAGCATGCAAAATTTGAATTTGGTTGGAAAATTCCTTGATTTCCAAATTTGCCGGCATTTGGGACACACTTTGACCTAATTCCCGTCACAATCTGGGGTGAGTCAACGGCCGTACAAATGTACACCAGCGCGGCGCAGGGTGTCCCAACAGCCACGGTTAGGGGAATAACCACGTAGCCGAGCTCCGTTTTCCCTAAACTCTGAAATTTCTCCGTCATTTCCCAGCGAAAATCTGTCAATTTTGCATGACAAGTGCGGAATATATACAGTTTGGAGCATGCAAAATTTGAAGTTGGTTGGAAAATTCCTTGATTTCCAAATTTGCCGGCATTTGGGACACACTTTGACCTAATTCCCGTCACAATCTGGGGTGAGTCAACGGCCGTACAAATGTACACCAGCGCGGCGCAGGGTGTCCCAACAGCCACGGTTAGGGGAATAACCACGTAGCCGAGCTCCGTTTTCCCTAAACTCTGAAATTTCTCCGTCATTTCCCAGCGAAAATCTGTCAATTTTGCATGACAAGTGCGGAATATATACAGTTTGGAGCATGCAAAATTTGAAGTTGGTTGGAAAATTCCTTGATTTCCAAATTTGCCGGCATTTGGGACACACTTTGACCTAATTCCCGTCACAATTTGGGGTGAGTCAACGGCCGTACAAATGTACACCAGCGCGGCGCAGGGTGTCCCAACAGCCACGGTTAGGGGAATAACCACGTAGCCGAGCTCCGTTTTCCCTAAACTCTGAAATTTCTCCGTCATTTCCCAGCGAAAATCTGTCATTTTTGCATGACAAGTGCGGAATATATACAGTTTGGAGCATGCAAAATTTGAAGTTGGTTGGAAAATTCCTTGATTTCCAAATTTGCCGGCATTTGGGACACACTTTGACCTAATTCCCGTCACAATCTGGGGTGAGTCAACGGCCGTACAAATGTACACCAGCGCGGCGCAGGGTGTCCCAACAGCCACGGTTAGGGGAATAACCACGTAGCCGAGCTCCGTTTTCCCTAAACTCTGAAATTTCTCCGTCATTTCCCAGCGAAAATCTGTCAATTTTGCATGACAAGTGCGGAATATATACAGTTTGGAGCATGCAAAATTTGAAGTTGGTTGGAAAATTCCTTGATTTCCAAATTTGCCGGCATTTGGGACACACTTTGACCTAATTCCCGTCACAATCTGGGGTGAGTCAACGGCCGTACAAATGTACACCAGCGCGGCGCAGGGTGTCCCAACAGCCACGGTTAGGGGAATAACCACGTAGCCGAGCTCCGTTTTCCCTAAACTCTGAAATTTCTCCGTCATTTCCCAGCGAAAATCTGTCAATTTTGCATGACAAGTGCGGAATATATACAGTTTGGAGCATGCAAAATTTGAAGTTGGTTGGAAAATTCCTTGATTTCCAAATTTGCCGGCATTTGGGGACACACTTTGACCTAATTCCCGTCACAATTTGGGGTGAGTCAACGGCCGTACAAATGTACACCAGCGCGGCGCAGGGTGTCCCAACAGCCACGGTTAGGGGAATAACCACGTAGCCGAGCTCCGTTTTCCCTAAACTCTGAAATTTCTCCGTCATTTCCCAGCGAAAATCTGTCAATTTTGCATGACAAGTGCGGAATATATACAGTTTGGAGCATGCAAAATTTGAAGTTGGTTGGAAAATTCCTTGATTTCCAAATTTGCCGGCATTTGGGACACACTTTGACCTAATTCCCGTCACAATCTGGGGTGAGTCAACGGCCGTACAAATGTACACCAGCGCGGCGCAGGGTGTCCCAACAGCCACGGTTAGGGGAATAACCACGTAGCCGAGCTCCGTTTTCCCTAAACTCTGAAATTTCTCCGTCATTTCCCAGCGAAAATCTGTCAATTTTGCATGACAAGTGCGGAATATATACAGTTTGGAGCATGCAAAATTTGAAGTTGGTTGGAAAATTCCTTGATTTCCAAATTTGCCGGCATTTGGGACACACTTTGACCTAATTCCCGTCACAATTTGGGGTGAGTCAACGGCCGTACAAATGTACACCAGCGCGGCGCAGGGTGTCCCAACAGCCACGGTTAGGGGAATAACCACGTAGCCGAGCTCCGTTTTCCCTAAACTCTGAAATTTCTCCGTCATTTCCCAGCGAAAATCTGTCATTTTTGCATGACAAGTGCGGAATATATACAGTTTGGAGCATGCAAAATTTGAAGTTGGTTGGAAATTCCTTGATTTCCAAATTTGCCGGCATTTGGGACACACTTTGACCTAATTCCCGTCACAATTTGGGGTGAGTCAACGGCCGTACAAATGTACACCAGCGCGGCGCAGGGTGTCCCAACAGCCACGGTTAGGGGAATAACCACGTAGCCGAGCTCCGTTTTCCTAAACTCTGAAATTTCTCCGTCATTTCCCAGCGAAAATCTGTCATTTTTGCATGACAAGTGCGGAATATATACAGTTTGGAGCATGCAAAATTTGAATTTGGTTGGAAAATTCCTTGATTTCCAAATTTGCCGGCATTTGGGACACACTTTGACCTAATTCCCGTCACAATCTGGGGTGAGTCAACGGCCGTACAAATGTACACCAGCGCGCGCAGGGTGTCCCAACAGCCACGGTTAGGGAATAACCACGTAGCCGAGCTCCGTTTTCCCTAAACTCTGAAATTTCTCCGTCATTTCCCAGCGAAAATCTGTCAATTTTGCATGACAAGTGCGGAATATATACAGTTTGGAGCATGCAAAATTTGAAGTTGGTTGGAAAATTCCTTGATTTCCAAATTTGCCGGCATTTGGGACACACTTTGACCTAATTCCCGTCACAATCTGGGGTGAGTCAACGGCCGTACAAATGTACACCAGCGCGGCGCAGGGTGTCCCAACAGCCACGGTTAGGGGAATAACCACGTAGCCGAGCTCCGTTTTCCCTAAACTCTGAAATTTCTCCGTCATTTCCCAGCGAAAATCTGTCAATTTTGCATGACAAGTGCGGAATATATACAGTTTGGAGCATGCAAAATTTGAAGTTGGTTGGAAAATTCCTTGATTTCCAAATTTGCCGGCATTTGGGACACACTTTGACCTAATTCCGTCACAATATGGGGTGAGTCAACGGCCGTACAAATGTACAACCAGCGCGGCGCAGGGTGTCCCAACAGCCACGGTTAGGGGAATAACCACGTAGCCGAGCTCCGTTTTCCCTAAACTCTGAAATTTCTCCGTCATTTCCCAGCGAAAATCTGTCAATTTTGCATGACAAGTGCGGAATATATACAGTTTGGAGCATGCAAAATTTGAAGTTGGTTGGAAAATTCCTTGATTTCCAAATTTGCCGGCATTTGGGACACACTTACTTTGACCTAATTCCCGTCACAATCTGGGGTGAGTCAACGGCCGTACAAATGTACACCAGCGCGGCGCAGGGTGTCCCAACAGCCACGGTTAGGGGAATAACCACGTAGCCGAGCTCCGTTTTCCCTAAACTCTGAAATTTCCCCGTCATTTCCCAGCGAAAATCTGTCAATTTTGCATGACAAGTGCGGAATATATACAGTTTGGAGCATGCAAAATTTGAAGTTGGTTGGAAAATTCCTTGATTTCCAAATTTGCCGGCATTTGGGACACACTTTGACCTAATTCCCGTCACAATCTGGGGTGAGTCAACGGCCGTACAAATGTACACCAGCGCGGCGCAGGGTGTCCCAACAGCCACGGTTAGGGGAATAACCACGTAGCCGAGCTCCGTTTTCCCTAAACTCTGAAATTTCTCCTTCATTTCTCAGCGAAAATCTGTCAATTTTGCATGACAAGTGCGGAATATATACAGTTTGGAGCATTCAACATTTGAATTTGGTTGGAAAATTCCTTGATTTCCAAATTTGCCGGCATTTGGGACACACTTTGACCTAATTCCCGTCACAATCTGGGGTGAGTCAACGGCCGTACAAATGTACACCAGCGCGGCGCAGGGTGTCCCAACAGCCACGGTTAGGGGAATAACCACGTAGCCGAGCTCCGTTTTCCCTAAACTCTGAAATTTCTCCGTAATTTCCCAGCGAAAATCTGTCAATTTTGCATGACAAGTGCGGAATATATACAGTTTGGAGCATGCAAAATTTGAAGTTGGTTGGAAAATTCCTTGATTTCCAAATTTGCCGGCATTTGGGACAAACTTTGACCTAATTCCCGTCACAATCTGGGGTGAGTCAACGGCCGTACAAATGTACACCAGCGCGGCGCAGCGTGTCCCAACAGCCACGGTTAGGGGAATAACCACGTAGCCGAGCTCCTGTTTCCCTAAACTCTGAAATTTCTCCGTCATTTCCCAGCGAAAATCTGTCAATTTTGCATGACAAGTGCGGAATATATACAGTTTGAAGCATGCAAAATTTGAAGTTGGTTGGAAAATTCCTTGATTTCCAAATTTGCCGGCATTTGGGACACACATTGACCTAATTCCCGTCACAATCAGGGGTGAGTCAACGGCCGTACAAATGTACACCAGCGCGGCGCAGGGTGTCCCAACAGCCACGGTTAGGGGAATAACCACGTAGCCGAGCACCGTTTTCCCTAAACTCTGAAATTTCTCCGTCATTTCCCAGCGAAAATCTGTCAATTTTGCATGACAAGTGCGGAATATATACAATTTGGAGCATGCAAAATTTGAAGTTGGTTGGAAAATTCCTTGATTTCCAAATTTGCCGGCATTTGGGACACACTTTGACCTAATTCCCGTCACAATCTGGGGTGAGTCAACGGGCCGTACAAATGTACACCAGCGCGGCGCAGGGTGTCCCAACAGCCAAGGTTAGGGGAATAACCACGTAGCAGAGCTCCGTTTTCCCTAAACTCTGAAATTTCTCCGTCATTTCCCAGCGAAAATCTGTCAATTTTGCATGACAAGTGCAGAATATATACAGTTTGGAGCATGCAAAATTTGAAGTTGGTTGGAAAATTCCTTGATTTCCAAATTTGCCGGCATTTGGGACACACTTTGACCTAATTCCCGTCACGATCTGGGGTGAGTCAACGGCCGTACAAATGTACACCAGCGCGGCGCAGGGTGTCCCAACAGCCACGGTTAGGGGAATAACCACGTAGCCGAGCTCCGTTTTCCCCTAAACTCTGAAATTTCTCCGTCATTTCCCAGCGAAAATCTGTCATTTTTGCATGACAAGTGCGGAATATATACAGTTTGGAGCATGCAAAATTTGAAGTTGGTTGGAAAATTCCTTGATTTCCAAATTTGCCGGCATTTGGGACACACTTTGACCTAATTCCCGTCACAATCTGGGGTGAGTCAACGGCCGTACAAATGTACACCAGCGCGGCGCAGGGTGTCCCAACAGCCACGGTTAGGGGAATAACCACGTAGCCGAGCTCCGTTTTCCCTAAACTCTGAAATTTCTCCTTCATTTCTCAGCGAAAATCTGTCAATTTTGCATGACAAGTGCGGAATATATACAGTTTGGAGCATTCAACATTTGAATTTGGTTGGAAAATTCCTTGATTTCCAAATTTGCCGGCATTTGGGACACACTTTGACCTAATTCCCGTCACAATCTGGGGTGAGTCAACGGCCGTACAAATGTACACCAGCGCGGCGCAGGGTGTCCCAACAGCCACGGTTAGGGGAATAACCACGTAGCCGAGCTCCGTTTTCCCTAAACTCTGAAATTTCTCCGTAATTTCCCAGCGAAAATCTGTCAATTTTGCATGACAAGTGCGGAATATATACAGTTTGGAGCATGCAAAATTTGAAGTTGGTTGGAAAATTCCTTGATTTCCAAAATTTGCCGGCATTTGGGACAAACTTTGACCTAATTCCCGTCACAATCTGGGGTGAGTCAACGGCCGTACAAATGTACACCAGCGCGGCGCAGCGTGTCCCAACAGCCACGGTTAGGGGAATAACCACGTAGCCGAGCTCCTGTTTCCCTAAACTCTGAAATTTCTCCGTCATTTCCCAGCGAAAATCTGTCAATTTTGCATGACAAGTGCGGAATATATACAGTTTGAAGCATGCAAAATTTGAAGTTGGTTGGAAAATTCCTTGATTTCCAAATTTGCCGGCATTTGGGACACACATTGACCTAATTCCCGTCACAATCAGGGGTGAGTCAACGGCCGTACAAATGTACACCAGCGCGGCGCAGGGTGTCCCAACAGCCACGGTTAGGGGAATAACCACGTAGCCGAGCACCGTTTTCCCTAAACTCTGAAATTTCTCCGTCATTTCCCAGCGAAAATCTGTCAATTTTGCATGACAAGTGCGGAATATATACAATTTGGAGCATGCAAAATTTGAAGTTGGTTGGAAAATTCCTTGATTTCCAAATTTGCCGGCATTTGGGACACACTTTGACCTAATTCCCGTCACAATCTGGGGTGAGTCAACGGCCGTACAAATGTACACCAGCGCGGCGCAGGGTGTCCCAACAGCCAAGGTTAGGGGAAATAACCACGTAGCAGAGCTCCGTTTTCCCTAAACTCTGAAATTTCTCCGTCATTTCCCAGCGAAAATCTGTCAATTTTGCATGACAAGTGCAGAATATATACAGTTTGGAGCATGCAAAATTTGAAGTTGGTTGGAAAATTCCTTGATTTCCAAATTTGCCGGCATTTGGGACACACTTTGACCTAATTCCCGTCACGATCTGGGGTGAGTCAACGGCCGTACAAATGTACACCAGCGCGGCGCAGGGTGTCCCAACAGCCACGGTTAGGGGAATAACCACGTAGCCGAGCTCCGTTTTCCCTAAACTCTGAAATTTCTCCGTCATTTCCCAGCGAAAATCTGTCATTTTTGCATGACAAGTGCGGAATATATACAGTTTGGAGCATGCAAAATTTGAAGTTGGTTGGAAAAATTCCTTGATTTCCAAATTTGCCGGCATTTGGGACACACTTTGACCTAATTCCCGTCACAATATGGGGTGAGTCAACGGCCGTACAAATGTACACCAGCGCGGCGCAGGGTGTCCCAACAGCCACGGTTAGGGGAATAACCACGTAGCCGAGCTCCGTTTTCCCTAAACTCTGAAATTTCTCCTTCATTTCCAAGCGAAAATCTGTCAATTTTGCATGACAAGTGCGGAATATATACAGTTTGGGAGCATGCAAAATTTGAATTTGGTTGGAAAAATTCCTTGATTTCCAAATTTGCCGGCATTTGGGACACACTTTGACCTAATTCCCGTCACAATCTGGGGTGAGTCAACGGCCGTACAAATGTACACCAGCGCGGCGCAGGGTGTCCCAACAGCCACGGTTAGGGGAATAACCACGTAGCCGAGCTCCGTTTTCCCTAAACTCTGAAATTTCTCCGTCATTTTCCAGCGAAAATCTGTCAATTTTGCATGACAAGTGCGGAATATATACAGTTTGGAGCATGCAAAATTTGAAGTTGGTTGGAAAATTCCTTGATTTCCAAATTTGCCGGCATTTGGGACACACTTTGACCTAATTCCCGTCACAATCTGGGGTGAGTCAACGGCCGTACAAATGTACACCAGCGCGGCGCAGGGTGTCCCAACAGCCACGGTTAGGGGAATAACCACGTAGCCGAGCTCCGTTTTCCCTAAACTCTGAAATTTCTCCGTCATTTCCCAGCGAAAATCTGTCAATTTTGCATGACAAGTGCGGAATATATACAGTTTGGAGCATGCAAAATTTGAAGTTGGTTGGAAAATTCCTTGATTTCCAAATTTGCCGGCATTTGGGACACACTTTGACCTAATTCCCGTCACAATTTGGGGTGAGTCAACGGCCGTACAAATGTACACCAGCGCGGCGCAGGGTGTCCCAACAGCCACGGTTAGGGGAATAACCACGTAGCCGAGCTCCGTTTTCCCTAAACTCTGAAATTTCTCCGTCATTTCCCAGCGAAAATCTGTCATTTTTGCATGACAAGTGCGGAATATATACAGTTTGGAGCATGCAAAATTTGAAGTTGGTTGGAAAATTCCTTGATTTCCAAATTTGCCGGCATTTGGGACACACTTTGACCTAATTCCCGTCACAATTTGGGGTGAGTCAACGGCCGTACAAATGTACACCAGCGCGGCGCAGGGTGTCCCAACAGCCACGGTTAGGGGAATAACCCACGTAGCCGAGCTCCGTTTTTCCTAAACTCTGAAATTTCTCCGTCATTTCCCAGCGAAAATCTGTCATTTTTGCATGACAAGTGCGGAATATATACAGTTTGGAGCATGCAAAATTTGAAGTTGGTTGGAAAATTCCTTGATTTCCAAATTTGCCGGCATTTGGGACACACTTTGACCTAATTCCCGTCACAATATGGGGTGAGTCAACGGCCGTACAAATGTACACCAGCGCGGCGCAGGGTGTCCCAACAGCCACGGTTAGGGGAATAACCACGTAGCCGAGCTCCGTTTTCCCTAAACTCTGAAATTTCTCCTTCATTTCCAAGCGAAAATCTGTCAATTTTGCATGACAAGTGCGGAATATATACAGTTTGGAGCATGCAAAATTTGAAGTTGGTTGGAAAATTCCTTGATTTCCAAATTTGCCGGCATTTGGGACACACTTTGACCTAATTCCCGTCACAATCTGGGGTGAGTCAACGGCCGTACAAATGTACACCAGCGCGGCGCAGGGTGTCCCAACAGCCACGGTTAGGGGAATAACCACGTAGCCGAGCTCCGTTTTCCCTAAACTCTGAAATTTCTCCGTCATTTCCCAGCGAAAATCTGTCAATTTTGCATGACAAGTGCGGAATATATACAGTTTGGAGCATGCAAAATTTGAAGTTGGTTGGAAAATTCCTTGATTTCCAAATTTTCCGGCATTTGGGACACACTTTGACCTAATTCCCGTCACAATCTGGGGTGAGTCAACGGCCGTACAAATGTACACCAGCGCGGCGCAGGGTGTCCCAACAGCCACGGTTAGGGGAATAACCACGTAGCCGAGCTCCGTTTTCCCTAAACTCTGAAATTTCTCCGTCATTTCCCAGCGAAAATCTGTCAATTTTGCATGACAAGTGCGGAATATATACAGTTTGGAGCATGCAAAATTTGAAGTGAAAATTCCTTGATTTCCAAATTTGCCGGCATTTGGGACACACTTTGACCTAATTCCCGTCACAATATGGGGTGAGTCAACGGCCGTACAAATGTACACCAGCGCGGCGCAGGGTGTCCCAACAGCCACGGTTAGGGGAATAACCACGTAGCCGAGCTCCGTTTTCCCTAAACTCTGAAATTTTTCCGTCATTTCCCAGCGAAAATCTGTCAATTTTGCATGATAAGTGCGGAATATATACAGTTTGGAGCATGCAAAATTTGAATTTGGTTGGAAAATTCCTTGATTTCCAAATTTGCCGGCATTTGGGACACACTTTGACCTAATTCCCGTCACAATCTGGGGTGAGTCAACGGCCGTACAAATGTACACCAGCGCGGCGCAGGGTGTCCCAACAGCCACGGTTAGGGGAATAACCACGTAGCCGAGCTCCGTTTTCCCTAAACTCTGAAATTTCTCCGTCATTTCCCAGCGAAAATCTGTCAATTTTGCATGACAAGTGCGGAATATATACAGTTTGGAGCATGCAAAATTTGAATTTGGTTGGAAAATTCCTTGATTTCCAAATTTGCCGGCATTTGGGACACACTTTGACCTAATTCCCGTCACAATCTGGGGTGAGTCAACGGCCGTACAAATGTACACCAGCGCGGCGCAGGGTGTCCCAACAGCCACGGTTAGGGGAATAACCACGTAGCCGAGCTCCGTTTTCCCTAAACTCTGAAATTTCTCCGTCATTTCCCAGCGAAAATCTGTCAATTTTGCATGACAAGTGCGGAATATATACAGTTTGGAGCATGCAAAATTTGAAGTTGGTTGGAAAATTCCTTGATTTCCAAATTTGCCGGCATTTGGGACACACTTTGACCTAATTCCCGTCACAATCTGGGGTGAGTCAACGGCCGTACAAATGTACACCAGCGCGGCGCAGGGTGTCCCAACAGCCACGGTTAGGGGAATAACCACGTAGCCGAGCTCCGTTTTCCCTAAACTCTGAAATTTCTCCGTCATTTCCCAGCGAAAATCTGTCAATTTTGCATGACAAGTGCGGAATATATACAGTTTGGAGCATGCAAAATTTGAAGTTGGTTGGAAAATTCCTTGATTTCCAAATTTGCCGGCATTTGGGACACACTTTGACCTAATTCCCGTCACAATATGGGGTGAGTCAACGGCCGTACAAATGTACACCAGCGCGGCGCAGGGTGTCCCAACAGCCACGGTTAGGGGAATAACCACGTAGCCGAGCTCCGTTTTCCCTAAACTCTGAAATTTTTCCGTCATTTCCCAGCGAAAATCTGTCAATTTTGCATGATAAGTGCGGAATATATACAGTTTGGAGCATGCAAAATTTGAAGTTGGTTGGAAAATTCCTTGATTTCCAAATTTGCCGGCATTTGGGACACACTTTGACCTAATTCCCGTCACAATCTGGGGTGAGTCAACGGCCGTACAAATGTACACCAGCGCGGCGCAGGGTGTCCAACAACCACGGTTAGGGGAATAACCACGCAGCCGAGCTCCGTTTTCCCTAAACTCTGAAATTTCTCCGTCATTTCCCAGCGAAAATCTGTCAATTTTGCATGACAAGTGCGGAATATATACAGTTTGGAGCATGCAAAATTTGAAGTTGGTTGGAAAATTCCTTGATTTCCAAATTTGCCGGCATTTGGGACACACTTTGACCTAATTCCCGTCACAATCTGGGGTGAGTCAACGGCCGTACAAATGTACACCAGCGCGGCGCAGGGTGTCCCAACAGCCACGGTTAGGGGAATAACCACGCAGCCGAGCTCCGTTTTCCCTAAACTCTGAAATTTCTCTGTCATTTCCCAGCGAAAATCTGCTAATTTTGCATGACAAGTGCGGAATATATACAGTTTGGAGCATGCAAAATTTGAAGTTGGTTTGAAAATTCCTTGATTTCCAAATTTGCCGGCATTTGGGACACACTTTGACCTAATTCCCGTCACAATCTGGGGTGAGTCAACGGCCGTACAAATGTACACCAGCGCGGCGCAGGGTGTCCCAACAGCCACGGTTAGGGGAATAACCACGCAGCCGAGCTCCGTTTTCCCTAAACTCTGAAATTTCTCCGTCAATTCCCAGCGAAAATCTGTCAATTTTGCATGACAAGTGCGGAATATATACAGTTTGGAGCATGCAAAATTTGAAGTTGGTTGGAAAATTCCTTGATTTCCAAATTTGCCGGCATTTGGGACACACTTTGACCTAATTCCCGTCACAATCTGGGGTGAGTCAACGGCCGTAGAAATGTACACCAGCGCGGCGCAGGGTGTCCCAACAGCCACGGTTAGGGGAATAACCACGCAGCCGAGCTCCGTTTTCCCTAAACTCTCACATTTCTCCGTCATTTCCCAGCGAAAATCTGTAAATTTTGCATGACAAGTGCGGAATATATACAGTTTGGAGCATGCAAAATTTGAAGTTGGTTGGAAAATTCCTTCATTTCCAAATTTGCCGGCATTTGGGACACACTTTGACCTAATTCCCGTCACAATCTGGGGTGAGTCAACGGCCGTACAAATGTACACCAGCGCGGCGCAGGGTGTCCCAACAGCCACGGTTAGGGGAATAACCACGCAGCCGAGCTCCGTTTTCCCTAAACTCTGAAATTTCTCCGTCATTTCCCAGCGAAAATCTGTCAATTTTGCATGACAAGTGCGGAATATATACAGTTTGGAGCATGCAAAATTTGAAGTTGGTTGGAAAATTCCTTGATTTCCAAATTTGCCGGCATTTGGGACACACTTTGACCTAATTCCCGTCACAATCTGGGGTGAGTCAACGGCCGTACAAATGTACACCAGCGCGGCGCAGGGTGTCCCAACAACCACGGTTAGGGGAATAACCACGCAGCCGAGCTCCGTTTTCCCTAAACTCTGAAATTTCTCCGTCATTTCCCAGCGAAAATCTGTCAATTTTGCATGACAAGTGCGGAATATATACAGTTTGGAGCATGCAAAATTTGAAGTTGGTTGGAAAATTCCTTGATTTCCAAATTTGCCGGCATTTGGGACACACTTTGACCTAATTCCCGTCACAATCTGGGGTGAGTCAACGGCCGTACAAATGTACACCAGCGCGGCGCAGGGTGTCCCAACAGCCACGGTTAGGGGAATAACCACGCAGCCGAGCTCCGTTTTCCCTAAACTCTGAAATGTCTCCGTCATTTCCCAGCGAAAATCTGTCAATTTTGCATGACAAGTGCGGAATATATACAGTTTGGAGCATGCAAAATTTGAAGTTGGTTGGAAAATTCCTTGATTTCCAAATTTGCCGGCATTTGGGACACACTTTGACCTAATTCCCGTCACAATCTGGGGTGAGTCAACGGCCGTACAAATGTACACCAGCGCGGCGCATGCGCAGGGTGTCCCAACAGCCACGGTTAGGGGAATAACCACGCAGCCGAGCTCCGTTTTCCCTAAACTCTGAAATTTCTCCGTCATTTCCCAGCGAAAATCTGTCAATTTTGCATGACAAGTGCGGAATATATACAGTTTGGAGCATGCAAAATTTGAAGTTGGTTTGAAAATTCCTTGATTTCCAAATTTTCCGGCATTTGGGACACACTTTGACCTAATTCCCGTCACAATCTGGGGTGAGTCAACGGCCGTACAAATGTACACCAGCGCGGCGCAGGGTGTCCCAACAGCCACGGTTAGGGGAATAACCACGCAGCCGAGCTCCGTTTTCCCTAAACTCTGAAATTTATCCGTCATTTCCCAGCGAAAATCTGTCAATTTTGCATGACAAGTGCGGAATATATACAGTTTGGAGCATGCAAAATTTGAAGTTGGTTGGAAAATTCCTTGATTTCCAATTTGCCGGTATTTGGGACACACTTTGACCTAATTCCCGTCACAATCTGGGGTGAGTCAACGGCCGTAGAAATGTACACCAGCGCGGCGCAGAGTGTCCCAACAGCCACGGTTAGGGGAATAACCACGCAGCCGAGCTCCGTTTCCCCTAAACTCTGACATTTCTCCGTCATTTCCCAGCGAAAATCTGTCAATTTTGCATGACAAGTGCGGAATATATACAGTTTGGAGCATGCAAAATTTGAAGTTGGTTGGAAAATTCCTTGATTTCCAAATTTGCCGGCATTTGGGACACACTTTGACCTAATTCCCGTCACAATCTGGGGTGAGTCAACGGCCGTACAAATGTACACCAGCGCGGCGCAGGGTGTCCCAACAGCCACGGTTAGGGGAATAACCACGCAGCCGAGCTCCGTTTTCCCTAAACTCTGAAATTTCTCCGTCATTTCCCAGCGAAAATCTGTCAATTTTGCATGACAAGTGCGGAATATATAGAGTTTGGAGCATGCAAAATTTGAAGTTGGTTTGAAAATTCCTTGATTTCCAAATTTGCCGGCATTTGGGACACACTTTGACCTAATTCCCGTCACAATCTGGGGTGAGTCAACGGCCGTACAAATGTACACCAGCGCGGCGCAGGGTGTCCCAACAGCCACGGTTAGGGGAATAACCACGCAGCCGAGCTCCGTTTTCCCTAAACTCTGAAATTTCTCCGTCAATTCCCAGCGAAAATCTGTCAATTTTGCATGACAAGTGCGGAATATATACAGTTTGGAGCATGCAAAATTTGAAGTTGGTTGGAAAATTCCTTGATTTCCAAATTTGCCGGCATTTGGGACACACTTTGACCTAATTCCCGTCACAATCTGGGGTGAGTCAACGGCCGTAGAAATGTACACCAGCGCGGCGCAGGGTGTCCCAACAGCCACGGTTAGGGGAATAACCACGCAGCCGAGCTCCGTTTTCCCTAAACTCTGACATTTCTCCGTCATTTCCCAGCGAAAATCTGTAAATTTTGCATGACAAGTGCGGAATATATACAGTTTGGAGCATGCACAATTTGAAGTTGGTTGGAAAATTCCTTCATTTCCAAATTTGCCGGCATTTGGGACACACTTTGACCTAATTCCCGTCACAATCTGGGGTGAGTCAACGGCCGTACAAATGTACACCAGCGCGGCGCAGGGTGTCCCAACAGCCACGGTTAGGGGAATAACCACGCAGCCGAGCTCCGTTTTCCCTAAACTCTGAAATTTCTCCGTCATTTCCCAGCGAAAATCTGTCAATTTTGCATGACAAGTGCGGAATATATACAGTTTGGAGCATGCAAAATTTGAAGTTGGTTGGAAAATTCCTTGATTTCCAAATTTGCCGGCATTTGGGACACACTTTGACCTAATTCCCGTCACAATCTGGGGTGAGTCAACGGCCGTACAAATGTACACCAGCGCGGCGCAGGGTGTCCCAACAACCACGGTTAGGGGAATAACCACGCAGCCGAGCTCCGTTTTCCCTAAACTCTGAAATTTCTCCGTCATTTCCCAGCGAAAATCTGTCAATTTTGCATGACAAGTGCGGAATATATACAGTTTGGAGCATGCAAAATTTGAAGTTGGTTGGAAAATTCCTTGATTTCCAAATTTGCCGGCATTTGGGACACACTTTGACCTAATTCCCGTCACAATCTGGGGTGAGTCAACGGCCGTACAAATGTACACCAGCGCGGCGCAGGGTGTCCCAACAGCCACGGTTAGGGGAATAACCACGCAGCCGAGCTCCGTTTTCCCTAAACTCTGAAATTTCTCCGTCATTTCCCAGCGAAAATCTGTCAATTTTGCATGACAAGTGCGGAATATATACAGTTTGGAGCATGCAAAATTTGAAGTTGGTTGGAAAATTCCTTGATTTCCAAATTTGCCGGCATTTGGGACACACTTTGACCTAATTCCCGTCACAATCTGGGGTGAGTCAACGGCCGTACAAATGTACACCAGCGCGGCGCATGCGCAGGGTGTCCCAACAGCCACGGTTAGGGGAATAACCACGCAGCCGAGCTCCGTTTTCCCTAAACTCTGAAATTTCTCCGTCATTTCCAGCGAAAATCTGTCAATTTTGCATGACAAGTGCGGAATATATACAGTTTGGAGCATGCAAAATTTGAAGTTGGTTTGAAAATTCCTTGATTTCCAAATTTTCCGGCATTTGGGACACACTTTGACCTAATTCCCGTCACAATCTGGGGTGAGTCAACGGCCGTACAAATGTACACCAGCGCGGCGCAGGGTGTCACAACAGCCACGGTTAGGGGAATAACCACGCAGCCGAGCTCCGTTTTCCCTAAACTCTGAAATTTATCCGTCATTTCCCAGCGAAAATCTGTCAATTTTGCATGACAAGTGCGGAATATATACAGTTTGGAGCATGCAAAATTTGAAGTTGGTTGGAAAATTCCTTGATTTCCAAATTTGCCGGTATTTGGGACACACTTTGACCTAATTCCCGTCACAATCTGGGGTGAGTCAACGGCCGTAGAATTGTACACCAGCGCGGCGCAGAGTGTCCCAACAGCCACGGTTAGGGGAATAACCACGCAGCCGAGCTCCGTTTCCCCTAAACTCTGAAATTACTCCGTCATTTCTCAGCGAAAATCTGTCAATTTTGCATGACAAGTGCGGAATATATACAGTTTGGAGCATGCAAAATTTGAAGTTGGTTGGAAAATTCCTTGATTTCCAAATTTGCCGGCATTTGGGACACACTTTGACCTAATTCCCGTCACAATCTGGGGTGAGTCAACGGCCGTAGAAATGTACACCAGCGCGGCGCAGGGTGTCCCAACAGCCACGGTTAGGGGAATAACCACGCAGCCGAGCTCCGTTTTCCCTAAACTCTGAAATTTCTCCGTCATTTCCCAGCGAAAATCTGTCAATTTTGCATGACAAGTGCGGAATATATACAGTTTGGAGCATGCAAAATTTGAAGTTGGTTGGAAAATTCCTTGATTTCCAAATTTGCCGGCATTTGGGACACACTTTGACCTAATTCCCGTCACAATCTGGGGTGAGTCAACGGCCGTACAAATGTACACCAGCGCGGCGCAGGGTGTCCCAACAGCCACGGTTAGGGAAATAACCACGCAGCCGAGCTCCGTTTTCCCTAAACTCTGAAATTTCTCCGTCATTTCCCAGCGAAAATCTGTCAATTTTGCATGACAAGTGCGGAATATATACAGTTTGGAGCATGCAAAATTTGAAGTTGGTTGGAAAATTCCATGATTTCCAAATTTGCCGGCATTTGGGACACACTTTGACCTAATTCCCGTCACAATCTGGGGTGAGTCAACGGCCGTAGAAATGTACACCAGCGCGGCGCAGGGTGTCCCAACAGCCACGGTTAGGGGAATAACCACGCAGCCGAGCTCCGTTTTCCCTAAACTCTGAAATTTCTCCGTCATTTCCCAGCGAAAATCTGTCAATTTTGCATGACAAGTGCGGAATATATACAGTTTGGAGCATGCAAAATTTGAAGTTGGTTTGAAAATTCCTTGATTTCCAAATTTTCCGGCATTTGGGACACACTTTGACCTAATTCCCGTCACAATCTGGGGTGAGTCAACGGCCGTACAAATGTACACCAGCGCGGCGCAGGGTGTCCCAACAGCCACGGTTAGGGGAATAACCACGCAGCCGAGCTCCGTTTTCCCTAAACTCTGAAATTTATCCGTCATTTCCCAGCGAAAATCTGTCAATTTTGCATGACAAGTGCGGAATATATACAGTTTGGAGCATGCAAAATTTGAAGTTGGTTGGAAAATTCCTTGATTTCCAAATTTGCCGGTATTTGGGACACACTTTGACCTAATTCCCGTCACAATCTGGGGTGAGTCAACGGCCGTAGAAATGTACACCAGCGCGGCACAGAGTGTCCCAACAGCCACGGTTAGGGGAATAACCACGCAGCCGAGCTCCGTTTCCCCTAAACTCTGACATTTCTCCGTCATTTCCCAGCGAAAATCTGTCAATTTTGCATGACAAGTGCGGAATATATACAGTTTGGAGCATGCAAAATTTGAAGTTGGTTGGAAAATTCCTTGATTTCCAAATTTGCCGGCATTTGGGACACACTTTGACCTAATTCCCGTCACAATCTGGGGGTGAGTCAACGGCCGTACAAATGTACACCAGCGCGGCGCAGGGTGTCCCAACAGCCACGGTTAGGGGAATAACCACGCAGCCGAGCTCCGTTTTCCCTAAACTCTGAAATTTCTCCGTCATTTCCCAGCGAAAATCTGTCAATTTTGCATGACAAGTGCGGGAATATATACAGTTTGGAGCATGCAAAATTTGAAGTTGGTTGGAAAATTCCTTGATTTCCAAATTTGCCGGCATTTGGGACACACTTTGACCTAATTCCCGTCACAATCTGGGGTGAGTCAACGGCCGTACAAATGTACACCAGCGCGGCACATGCGCAGGGTGTCCCAACAGCCACGGTTAGGGGAATAACCACGCAGCCGAGCTCCGTTTTCCCTAAACTCTGAAATTTCTCCGTCATTTCCCAGCGAAAATCTGTCAATTTTGCATGACAAGTGCGGAATATATACAGTTTGGAGCATGCAAAATTTGAAGTTGGTTGGAAAATTCCTTGATTTCCAAATTTGCCGGCATTTGGGACACACTTTGACCTAATTCCCGTCACAATCTGGGGTGAGTCAACGGCCGTATAAATGTACACCAGCGCGGCGCAGGGTGTCCCAACAGCCACGGTTAGGGGAATAACCACGCAGCCGAGCTCCGTTTTCCCTAAACTCTGAAATTTCTCCGTCATTTCCCAGCGAAAATCTGTCAATTTTGCATGACAAGTGCGGAATATATACAGTTTGGAGCATGCAAAATTTGAAGTTGGTTGGAAAATTCCTTGATTTCCAAATTTGCCGGCATTTGGGACACACTTTGACCTAATTCCCGTCACAATCTGGGGTGAGTCAACGGCCGTACAAATGTACACCAGCGCGGCGCAGGGTGTCCCAACAGCCACGGTTAGGGAAATAACCACGCAGCCGAGCTCCGTTTTCCCTAAACTCTGAAATTTCTCCGTCATTTCCCAGCGAAAATCTGTCAATTTTGCATGACAAGTGCGGAATATATACAGTTTGGAGCATGCAAAATTTGAAGTTGGTTGGAAAATTCCATGATTTCCAAATTTGCCGGCATTTGGGACACACTTTGACCTAATTCCCGTCACAATCTGGGGTGAGTCAACGGCCGTACAAATGTACACCAGCGCGGCGCAGGGTGTCCCAACAGCCACGGTTAGGGAATAACCACGCAGCCGAGCTCCGTTTTCCCTAAACTCTGAAATTTCTCCGTCATTTCCCAGCGAAAATCTGTCAATTTTGCATGACAAGTGCGGAATATATACAGTTTGGAGCATGCAAAATTTGAAGTTGGTTGGAAAATTCCTTGATTTCCAAATTTGCCGACATTTGGGACACACTTTGACCTAATTCCCGTCACAATCTGGGGTGAGTCAACGGCCGTACAAATGTACACCAGCGCGGCGCAGGGTGTCCCAACAGCCACGGTTAGGGGAATAACCACGCAGCCGAGCTCCGTTTTCCCTAAACTCTGAAATTTCTCCGTCATTTCCCAGCGAAAATCTGTCAATTTTGCATGACAAGTGCGGAATATATACAGTTTGGAGCATGCAAAATTTGAAGTTGGTTGGAAAATTCCTTGATTTCCAAATTTGCCGGCATTTGGGACACACTTTGACCTAATTCCCGTCACAATCTGGGGTGAGTCAACGGCCGTACAAATGTACACCAGCGCGGCGCAGGGTGTCCCAACAGCCACGGTTAGGGGAATAACCACGCAGCCGAGCTCCGTTTTCCCTAAACTCTGAATTTTCTCCGTCATTTCCCAGCGAAAATCTGTCAATTTTGCATGACAAGTGCGGAATATATACAGTTTGGAGCATGCAAAATTTGAAGTTGGTTGGAAACATTCCTTGATTTCCAAATTTGCCGGCATTTGGGACACACTTTGACCTAATTCCCGTCACAATCTGGGGTGAGTCAACGGCCGTACAAATGTACACCAGCGCGGCGCAGGGTGTCCCAACAGCCACGGTTAGGGGAATAACCACGCAGCCGAGCTCCGTTTTCACTAAACTCTGAAATTTCTCCGTCATTTCCCAGCGAAAATCTGTCAATTTTGCATGACAAGTGCGGAATATATACAGTTTGGAGCATGCAAAATTTGAAGTTGGTTTGAAAATTCCTTGATTTCCAAATTTTCAGGCATTTGGGACACACTTTGACCTAATTCCCGTCACAATCTGGGGTGAGTCAACGGCCGTACAAATGTACACCAGCGCGGCGCAGGGTGTCCCAACAGCCACGGTTAGGGGAATAACCACGCAGCCGAGCTCCGTTTTCCCTAAACCTCTGAAATTTATCCGTCATTTCGCAGCGAAAATCTGTCAATTTTGCATGACAAGTGCGGAATATATACAGTTTGGAGCATGCAAAATTTGAAGTTGGTTGAAAATTCCTTGATTTCCAAATTTGCCGGTATTTGGGACACACTTTGACCTAATTCCCGTCACAATCTGGGGTGAGTCAACGGCCGTAGAAATGTACACCAGCGCGGCGCAGAGTGTCCCAACAGCCACGGTTAGGGGAATAACCACGCAGCCGAGCTCCGTTTCCCCTAAACTCTGACATTTCTCCGTCATTTCCAGCGAAAATCTGTCAATTTTGCATGACAAGTGCGGAATATATACAGTTTGGAGCATGCAAAATTTGAAGTTGGTTGGAAAATTCCTTGATTTCCAAATTTGCCGGCATTTGGGACACACTTTGACCTAATTCCCGTCACAATCTGGGGTGAGTCAACGGCCGTAGAAATGTACACCAGCGCGGCGCAGGGTGTCCCAACAGCCACGGTTAGGGGAATAACCACGCAGCCGAGCTCCGTTTTCCCTAAACTCTGAAATTTCTCCGTCATTTCCCAGCGAAAATCTGTCAATTTTGCATGACAAGTGCGGAATATATACAGTTTGGAGCATGCAAAATTTGAAGTTGGTTGGAAATTCCTTGATTTCCAAATTTGCCGGCATTTGGGACACACTTTGACCTAATTCCCGTCACAATCTGGGGTGAGTCAACGGCCGTACAAATGTACACCAGCGCGGCGCAGGGTGTCCCAACAGCCACGGTTAGGGGAATAACCACGCAGCCGAGCTCCGTTTTCCCTAAACTCTGAAATTTCTCCGTCATTTCCCAGCGAAAATCTGTCAATTTTGCATGACAAGTGCGGAATATATACAGTTTGGAGCATGCAAAATTTGAAGTTGGTTGGAAAATTCCTTGATTTCCAAATTTGCCGGCATTTGGGACACACTTTGACCTAATTCCCGTCACAATCTGGGGTGAGTCAACGGCCGTACAAATGTACACCAGCGCGGCCATGCGCAGGGTGTCCCAACAGCCACGGTTAGGGGAATAACCACGCAGCCGAGCTCCGTTTTCCCTAAACTCTGAAATTTCTCCGTCATTTCCCAGCGAAAATCTGTCAATTTTGCATGACAAGTGCGGAATATATACAGTTTGGAGCATGCAAAATTTGAAGTTGGTTGGAAAAATTCCTTGATTTCCAAATTTGCCGGCATTTGGGACACACTTTGACCTAATTCCCGTCACAATCTGGGGTGAGTCAACGGCCGTAGCAAATGTACACCAGCGCGGCGCAGGGTGTCCCAACAGCCACGGTTAGGGGAATAACCACGCAGCCGAGCTCCGTTTTCCCTAAACTCTGAAATTTCTCCGTCATTTCCCAGCGAAAATCTGTCAATTTTGCATGACAAGTGCGGAATATATACAGTTTGGAGCATGCAAAATTTGAAGTTGGTTGGAAAATTCCTTGATTTCCAAATTTGCCGGCATTTGGGACACACTTTGACCTAATTCCCGTCACAATCTGGGGTGAGTCAACGGCGTACAAATGTACACCAGCGCGGCGCAGGGTGTCCCAACAGCCACGGTTAGGGGAATAACCACGCAGCCGAGCTCCGTTTTCCCTAAACTCTGAAATTTATCCGTCATTTCCCAGCGAAAATCTGTCAATTTTGCATGACAAGTGCGGAATATATACAGTTTGGAGCATGCAAAATTTGAAGTTGGTTGGAAAATTCCTTGATTTCCAAATTTGCCGGCATTTGGGACACACTTTGACCTAATTCCCGTCACAATCTGGGGTGAGTCAACGGCCGTACAAATGTACACCAGCGCGGCGCAGGGTGTCCCAACAGCCACGGTTAGGGAAATAACCACGCAGCCGAGCTCCGTTTTCCCTAAACTCTGAAATTTCTCCGTCATTTCCCAACGAAAATCTGTCAATTTTGCATGACAAGTGCGGAATATATACAGTTTGGAGCATGCAAAATTTGAAGTTGGTTGGAAAATTCCATGATTTCCAAATTTGCCGGCATTTGGGACACACTTTGACCTAATTCCCGTCACAATCTGGGGTGAGTCAACGGCCGTACAAATGTACACCAGCGCGGCGCAGGGTGTCCCAACAGCCACGGTTAGGGGAATAACCACGCAGCCGAGCTCCGTTTTCCCTAAACTCTGAAATTTCTCCGTCATTTCCCAGCGAAAATCTGTCAATTT
>JBBELK010001293.1:0-152553 GCA_037783545.1 Henricia sp. BOLD:AAB3569 | reverse complement strand
CAACAACAACCTCATGACCTGCCGGGATCTGGATGGTCTGTTAGGAGAATGGACGAGAAAGTGTAGATTCGTGAAAAGAATGGGCGAGGCGAAGCCGAGCCTATTCTTTTACGAATCTACACTTTCGAGGCTATCTCCGACTTAAACCATTCCACCATCCAGAACAAAAAAACGCGCCAGAAAGCCATCCTGTCAATAAGTGTAGATTCGTAATGAATAAAAGAATTACGTAAGCAGTCAGTCAGATGGCGTTTATTTCAATAAGTGTAGATTCGTCAGGTTTTTTATTCAATACACGGCATTTTGTTATAATTACTCAAGCGTACATACGACATTCCGTGCTATGGAAGGTATAGGCTATGCAGTTATTTTCCACCGTGGTGCACTGCCAGCTAGCAACATTCACTTTACCGTCATGTCTGATAGCGACTCGTCTGGATATTTCTTACTCAGAGTGCATTTAAAGCACCGCCAAGCTCAAGCGATGGGGAAGATGAATTTTGTATTTCCGAAGTTTTTCCGGGGTTTAGTGGCGATATGACTCCGGATCTTTACCGTGAAAACGTGCACTTTTCAGAAATGTGGATTTTGAATATCTAAAAGTATACTGTTTTTTGACTGCAATTTTCTAAGTTATTTAAAAAGTATATATCGGTGCATAATAAATCCAATATACGACGCACTTATTTTTGCATTTTGTTATTTTCCCCCTTTCGCCCCCTTTTTTTTGCAACAAAACTGTAGATTCGTAAAACAAAAGATTTTACGAATCTACAGTTTTGTTACGAATCTACAGTAAACTGTCGATTCGTGAAAATAATCTATAGTTTGTTGAATAGCGTGACGTCACAAGATGGTTTAACGGCAACTACCACTCGACCAACGAATGGTTCGTCAGTACCACTAGGTATCTAGCATGGAACGGTACATAAGCGAACGTTATGACCTATAATATGACGTATCGCCGAACAAACGGGTAGGTGAAGTGCTGAACAATACCCGTGCCATGCCCATACAAAAAAAACCTTTGTTGGCGTTCCACTGATAAGAGTCCATTCAATGGCTATCGGATTATTAAAGACGGTGAGTGACAAGCGATCTACTCGCGCACATTTTCCGCGTGTGCTTTAGGGCGTTTCACACTGCACTGTTTTCTTCCGTCAGACGTGCTTAAAATTGTTCATGTACGTCAAATTGACGGATGACGGAAGGGTTAATCCTAGGTCTACTTCTCTGTCGAATTGGTATGTGTCGCGTCCGTTGTTCGTACAAAAGCGCGATCAAAATAATATTAATTACAGCATGATTTTCTGAGCTGTTCGTTTGAGAAAATCCTGCGGTGAATTCTTTGTTTTAGACTGAGTGGCTGAAAGAAGGGTGAAACAACGCGGGTGAATTTCCATGCGGTCGGACGTATACGTGTCTAGTGTGAGCCGCTGTTGAAAACGTACAGAACGGGCAGTGAATGTAACGACGTATGTGTCTGACGGACGAAAATAATGCAGTGAGAAACCCGGTCTATATACTGAAGGCACCGGAAGGTGGTCGTGTTAAAGCGTATATTAAACACGTGGATTTAAAACAAACCCCAACTAAATACATTCTCCCCGACGCAAGCCAAATCAATTATTATTACTCACGTGGATTTGGTTTAAAAATAAATAAATACATTCTTCAAATTTCGATTATATAAAGGAGCTAAGGCATTTGCCTTATCGACGGAGGTACACATTAAAAAAAACCCACACATTTTACATGTTTAATCTACGCTTTTAAAACTGCCGCCTTCCGGAGCACTCAGTAGAGCCTTGTCAAACAATGCATTTTGCAATTATCAATAAGCGGCACACTGACGTGACGTCAGTGTTCCAATACATATGTACATGGTACAGGTTATGTTCAGCACGTCACATGCCTTTTTGTTGGGCGATACGTCATGTTATAAGTCGAATTTGATCCTAGTCGAATTTCCATCCGTCGCGTCTGTAGCGGGGGGGGGGGGGGGGGGGGGGGGGGCGCACCCTCGTAGCTACACCGCTGAACATACATTCTTCCTGACGCAAGCAAATCAGTTATTATTACTAGCGTGAATTTGGTTTTACAAATAAATAAATAAAAAATTCTACAAATTTCGATAATGGAGCTAAAACATCTGCCTTATCGACGCAGGTACAGATTAAAAATCTACGTTTTTAAAACTGCTCCAATACATATGTACATGGTACATGGTACAGGTAATGTTCCATACTACCTAAGCGAACGTTATTACCTATAATATGACGTATCGCCGAACAAAAAGGCCACCTGCCTTTTTGTATAGAGTTCAACGTGCTTAACAATACCCGTGCGATGCCCACACAAACAAAACCTTTGACGGCGTTCCACTGATAAGATTCCCATTCAACGGCTATCGGATTATTAAAGGAACACACCTTCTTTGTTGGGCTATTTTGGGCTCGAAATAGACCCATACATTATTCTGAAGCGCATTCGAGAGTAAATTAGATATATCCTGAAAAGACGCCGTCAAATTTAGCCGTTTTTGAGCACTTTTGAACAATCCAAGGTCACGTGACTTTTCGGAACCAAATTCTGGTTCCGAAAAGTCACGTTTTCATGTGAGTTAGTTGTATTTCCAGTATTGTCAATGCTGCTACATCACTAAATCATGTAAACAGTAGGCAGGTGTGTTCCTTTAAAGACGCTGAGTGACAGGCCATCTCGGCGCGCACGAGGGGTTTCATGTGCATGCGCCGGGCGCGCATTGTTCAGCACGTCCCATAGGGCTTTTTTTTTTCGGTGATTAGGCCACACGTCATATTATAGGTCATAACGTTCGCTTAGGTAGTATGGGACGGTAGTACGGTATACGTATGCGAACGTTATGACTTATAACATGACGTATCGCCCAACAAAAAGGCCCAGTGCTGAACATCACCTATACCATGTATTGGGGCAGTTTTAAAAACGTGCAAACTTTTTTTTAAATCTGTACCTGCGTCGATATGGCAAATCTTTTAGCTCCATTATCGAAATTTGTATAATTTATTTATGTATTTATTTATACTATTTTTAAAACCAAATCCACGCTAGTAATAATAATTGATTTGGCTTGCGTCAGGGAGAATGTATGATCAGCGGCGTAGCTACGTGGGGTGGGGGAGGTGGCAGGGGGCGTGCCCCAAAGAAAAGTCGCCTTTAGAAAACCGCTTGAGAAAATCATGCTGTGATTAATATTATTTTGATCGCGCTACAGACGCGACGGATGGAAATTCGACTAGGATCAACCCTTCCGTCATCCGTCATTTTGACGTATGAACAAATTATTTTTACGTACGTCTGACGGAAGAAAACAGTGCAGTGTGAAACGCCTTAAAGCACACGCGGAAAATGTGCGCGGGTAGATTGCCTGTCACTCAGCATAATCCGATAGCAATTGAATGGGACTCTTATCAACATGCCACATTGGACGCCGACAAAAGGGTTTTTATGTGCCTGGCACGGGTATTGTTCAGCACGTCAACTGCCCTTTTGTTCAGCGATACGTTATATTATAGGTCATAACGTTCGCTTACGCACCGTTCCATGCTAGATACCTATACTACCTAAGCGAACGTTATGGCCTATAATATGACGTATGGCCTAATCACCAAACAACAAAAACCTTATGGTACGTGCTGAACAATGCCCGGGTCAAGCACACAAAAGCCCTTTTTATGTGCATGACCTGGGCATTGTTCAGCACATCCCACAAGGGTACGTAAGCGAACGTTATGACTTATAACATGACGTATCGCCCAACAAAAAGGCCTGTGACGTGCTGAACATTACCTGTACCATGTACATACGTGTTGGAGCACTGACGTTGCCGCTTATTGTAATTGCAAAATACATTGTTTGGCAATGCTCTACTGAGGGCTCCGGAAGGCGGAAGTTTTAAAAACGTAGATTAAACATGTGAAATATGTTTTTTTAAATCTGTACCTCCGTCGATAAGGCAAATGTTTTAGCACCATTATATAATCGAAATGTGAAGAATTTATTTATTTATTTATTTTTTATTTTTTAAAAACCAAATCCACGCGAGTAATAATAATTGATTTGGCTTGCCTCAGGGAGAATGTATGTTAACTGGGGTTTGTTTTAAATCCACGTGTTTAATCTTTTAACACGACCGCCTTCCGGAGCCCTCAGTATAAAGTGTGGGTTTACCGCTGCACTGTGTGCGTCCGTCAGACGTATACGTCGTTGCATCCGTTGTGCGTCCGGACGTCGCGTTCTGTACCTTTTTAAACAGCGGCTCACACTAGACGCGTACGTCCGATCGCATGGAAATTCACCCAGCATTGTTTCATCCTTCTTTCAGCCACTCAGTCTAAAACAAAGAATCCACCGCAGGATTTTCTCAAACGAACCGCTTCAGAAAATCATGCTGTGATTATTATTAATTTGATCGCGCTTTTGTACGAACAACAGACGCGACGGATGAAAAATCGACAGAGAAGTAGACCGTACCTAGGATCAACCCTTCCGTCATCCGTCAATTTGACGTATGAACAATTTTACGTACGTCTGACGGAAGAAAACAGTGCAGTGTGAAACGCCCTAAAGCACACGCGGAAAATGTGCGGGGTAGATCGCCTGTCACTCCGCGTCTTTAATAATCCGATAGCCATTGAATGGGACTCTTATCAGTGGAACGCCGACAAAAGTTTTTTTTGTATGGGCATGGCACGGGTATTGTTCAGCACGATTCCTTTCTCCAGGTGTAACTCCTTGAAATATTCTTTTTTCATAGAGTACCAGATGTATGGAACACCTTACCCATTGATATTCGTTGTTCTGCTTCAACTGCTTCCTTTAAAAGAGCAGCTGTTTTATTTCTTGGTTAATTTTTTTGGTTTTTTGTTATTTGTCACTTTTATTACCTGTAGTTTGTAATTGTTGAATGATTCTTGCCATGGCAGGCTGAACCTTTTTGGTCATAGGAACTTATGTTCCTCCTCAGCCTTGCCTTCTCCACTGTTAGTGTTTACTGTGTATAACTTATATTGACTTGTATTATATACATGTACTTGAATTAATACCATAGTGGAGTGAAATTAAATAATAATAACGATAGTCTAACTTATGCATAGCGCGCGGCAGCGTATCGCCGACGATCACGTGTCATAGCCTATAAAAAGGCTGCCGCTCGACGATTCAAATCATAACCGCACTAGACCGAGGAGTACTGACGGGTTCCTCCTGTGAACCCCATTTATATACCAATTCACCTAAACGCTGCCAATACGCCATTATACGGTAGCTGTAAGTTAGAAACACGTTCAGAAGTTCTGTGGTCGTACGGAACACGTCAAATACGTATACATACCTTAATATGCGTTGGAGATAAGTTCGACATAGGTTCAAAGCACGTTACTCATAGGTTAGAAATAAGTTTTGGGTACGCTAGACATTATCTCGACGTATTTCGACTTATGAGTAACTTACAAGTAACGTGTGTGAACGTGTGTCAACGATCGTATTACTTACCTACAACTTATGCGGAACTTATGAGCCACATACGCTGAAAATTTTTCGACGACCTCGCCTTACTAGCGTTTTTTCGTTTCGACGGTTGATTATACGTAAAAAACCGTACGGCGTAAACCATCCAATCAGAAGAATGCACAAGTTGTAGGTCCCGCCTACATCATGCCAATCAGTCGTACGAGTCGCCATTGACCACCTGCTGCTACAATTATTATTATTCATGAAGCGTGTGCATTCATAAAATTCAAATGAGATTTCTGGACCCAGAGCGGTCTTTTTCAATGCGGAATGCATTGCAATGTTGCGCGGTATTATACCCAGCACGATATGTGGCAAAGGGACTCCCCGCTAACGCCCCTATACCTCAACACACTCTTCCCTTTTGTTAACGCACCAACTCCCCATAAAAACTGAAAGGAATTCCTTGGAAATTCCCAAGTTGTATGTTTTAGACACAATGGAGGAACAATGGTAGGGGAGGTACCCTCTGCCACATATCGTGCTGCATATGGTAAACTATTATTGCCATAGTGCTCACTTACTACTAAGTGTTTTAACAAAGATAATCCAAATTCGAAAGGTTGTTTTGATTAGACTATACTTGGCAATACAAATGGAAATAATTTACAAGTCGGACGTCACATAAGTTCTTCAGCACTAAACTTATAGGACAACTTAAGTCATTTAAAATATATATTTTCGTAAAAAGTACCATACCGTCGTAAAGCAGAGAGTATGTGCTTTACAATGGTACCTTGGTTACTTTCCTAGTGTCAAAAATCACTGAGCACCATTGTCTTGAAATTTAGGTGCAAAACGGGGGTTGGTTCACTTGTTTAACAAATTGAACAAGATTCCAGATTATTTTTATTTCATTTTCATTCAACCATCTTAGAAACATTCTGACGTACATAAATATCGCAATTCACTTATTTAAAAGAAAAAATGCAGCGCACTGTGAGTGGTATCCTACTTGTTTAATTACCGAGATCATTTATCTTACCAAGTCGACCTATAATATGGATTATTTCCCGCACTGTGGCCGCACAATATTACTGATACCTAATATACCTAATAGGTCGTCTTAAACTTAAATTAAGGGGAAATGGTCAACGTCTCAATAATTCTTACCACACAAATTATTTTACAATTTTACACACGCACATACATACGAACACGTATACCGACAGCATTGTTTCTGACTGACTAAACCAATGAACGTCTTCGGTTGCCGACGCCCAAAGCCAACCATTGGGTTATTTTGTAATTACGTCAAAACATGGTCCTGGTTATGGTAGCGAAAACGGGCCGGTTTAATAGAAGGTAAAACACGGTGGGCGAAATATGAAATTTCATGGGCAAAAAAATCCAATAAACATTACAAGTTTGGCGAGCTGCAAAGCAATATACAAGTGAAAGCTCATCATCCTCCCTATCGAAACGTATAATACCAATCCGTTTTAGCCGTTTTAGGGCGCAGATACGAAAAACACCAAATATGATCAGGTGATTCTGGCACGATAGTTGAGCGCAAAATAAATCCATAAAATCAATAGACTGCGGAAATGAATTCGTCATATTTTGTTGTTTGCCTAGGCAATACACTAAAAGCTCTGAACCGTTGCTTTTGCAATGGTACTTTTTTCCGACGGTCATGATGTTTAGAGTCAATTGCCATGGCAACACGTCACACTTCGGCTGTCTATTGCCCAAACCGTCTTGTTTCGTTGATATCTTAATGCGACGGTTCAAATCGTCAGGCAATTCAGTCGTTACAATTGCCCACCTGTCCTGTTTTATTGATATGTAAATGCCGGTTCGAACCGTCAAGCCATTTAGTCACTACAATTGCCCACCTGTCCTGTTTTATTGATATGTAAATGCGACGGTTCGAACCGCCAGGCTATTAGCGTTCATTCGTTTTGAACGTACGTCGGACCGTGGGTTGACTGACTGGTCATCAGTGGCCAATGAAATCGTCAACACGGCAAGCTCCACCCAGCTTAACCGTAGTATACCTAAAGCTATATTGTTCCATGAAAACATGCATATGCATGTAATAGTAAAAGCCACCTCTCATGACACATGCAATTTGCGCCTTTGTGTTTCACGCCAGGGCAAGGGCAATGCATGGTATGTGGCAATCTAATGCACCTGCCTTTAAAAATAATGAAGATACTGTCCCCCAGAGAAGTCTGTCCCCTATCCCTTCCCCCGGAAACAAATCTCTAAATGATCTAGGATATTGTTGTCTCCTGGAAAATGTCTCCTTGGACGGTATGTGCGGAGGACATAGGGTGGATAGTCAATAAAGCTCGCCGAGGTTGAAGCAAACTACCAGTAGTTCACTAATGTACCACTAATGTACAGAATATTGGCTGCCGAATGGTGCAAACTAATGCCCCGGGGTAATCTTGAAAGGAAAGCCTGCTATAAGGTGCCTTCACAGGGGGTCAAAAGGTCACGGGTCACTATTGCTTGTCCTCCAGATCGGGAGAGAACAACAGAGTCACGTGATTTTCTGCTAGCACGTGCGTTTCACCACGTGGTTCTATTATTCTCTCCCAATCTGAAGGACAAGCAACAGTGACCCGTGACCTTTTGACCCCCTGTGAAAGCGCCCTAATTAAATAGCAGGCCTGTTGGCTGTCATCCCAATATCATAGAGGGCGTTATACATGTAGTTTTGACCATCACTAGAATAAAGGCCACTCAATATTTATTGATACATGCATACACTAACACACTTTTTAAATGTGAAGCTATTGTCTTCAACCTTGAAGATCCATGTGGGTTAGGTGGGTGGCGCCATAAACCTTACTAACTGTCCGCATTAGACGTTTTTTTTTTTGGGGGGGGGGGAACTTAGTGAGACTATTTTAAGTCCAATGTGGCGGCACTGATTTCCCTAATAATGACAAATTATGCCTCAGAAAGAGTAATTTTGTTTAGGAAACATGATTTTAGCTATTATGTTATGCTGCCTCCATGGACTCAGTGCATGGAGTCTCAACTGGCGACGGTGTATGGTAGTTTTCCCTCCATGCACTGAGTCTATGGAGCATGACAAAAAGTGTTTGCAAAGAAGACTTTGATATTTTTTTCACATCCAAAATCATGTTTCATGAACAAATTTACACGTTATGAAGCACTATCATGCCATTAGGGAAAATAAGTGGCGAAGGTGTACGGCCATATAGTTATATATAGAAAACTAGAGTGTGCACTAGCTATTGAAGTCACGTTTGTGGACTGTGCCGATGTGGGCGTCGCCATGTTTGCTTAACGCTATAAGTGCAAAGTGGGCAAAACCCTTTTGTCCACCGAGCACCCATAGCGTTAAGCCAAAATAGCGGCGTCCATATCGGCACATCGTGTATTGGGAGTGCGCACTCTAGTTTTTTATATATAACTCTTTGTGTACGGCATACATATACCGCATGGAATCTTAACAGGCGAAAGTGTATGGTAGTTTTTCCCGAAACCGCAAGTCCAAGTTTTCACCCAAGTGTTGACAGCCAGTAACCCGAACCACTCGCTAGGCTTCATACTATGTCAACACGAGTATAGAGCTTCTGCACCAGCGGCCGTGACAGTGGGCAGGTTTTCTTATTTAAATTATGTAACAATAGAACCACAAAGCACCTATTCATGCATGACTCATGGTAACAATGTGACTGCCCCCTGTCATGGCCTTTGTGCAAAGGCTCTATTGGGCGCTTTCACTTGACCTCATAAAAGGTCACGTGTCACTATATAGCTTCTCCCCCAGATCGGGAGGGAACAATAAAGCCACGTGGGGAAACGCACGTGGCTGCTAGCAGAAAAGCACCCTCCCCTACCCCCACCCTCCGGCTGCGCATTTTTTTTTACACCACTGCGAGGGGAATTTATCACTGCTGGTGAGGAGACTAAAGATCCCCGTATGTATACATGTGCTATACAATGCGCTGTACATGTGCATGTAGATTGTGTTGTGTACGTACATGTATTATAATAAGATAAATTTCATGATTGATTAGAAAGAAAAAAAAAAGAAGAACTGCATACATATTAAAATATCAGCCAAAGGATCAGTGCATGTTTTTTATGTTGAATGAATGGTGAAATATTTAAAAAAAAAAAAAAACACAGGCAGGCAACCAAAAGTCGTTTGCATGTGAAAACCCAGGACGGAAAGTAATTTCCATTTGAAAGGCAAGACAGAATGCATGTATTATTCGTGCAGGTAACTCACTGAAAGCTAGTTGTTCTCTATATTAAGAACCCCTGTACCTCAAATACCCCGGTTAAAAATGGCGATTTATGGCATCCCGTACCCTTCTCCGTAATTGTCCATTGTTGCGATAGAGGTACAACTGGGCAATGTTACCTTGTGGTAAGGTGGGTTACAATGTTACCTGCGTGGTTTCTCACGTGGATCACCACCAAGCCCCAATAAGCCTTTTTGAAGTATGGCTGCCTTATAGAGGGCGCCCTTTGATTTGGGTAAACAAAACCAAAATGGCCGACGCTTGTACGTACGTTTGTGCGGGTGGGTGTACGTTTACATTTTTACTGACGGCTAAAGCCGCCTTTTTAAAATGACATTTTAGTGCTTAATTACGGTAATGGACGGGTTAAAGATACTCATTTATCTACGGCACAGGATATGTGTTAATCTGGCTGATTTAACCCAGCATTAAAGCATAAGATGCGCCTAGCCCGTGGCCTACGGTCCAACGCGCGCACTGTCATATATCAAAATGATGGACACATGCAAAGGAAACCGAGCAAAGTTGGGCTAGGCCTAGTGAAACTTAATAATGTATGCAAGCCTTGGTCTACTCTATAACGTGCTATGTTTTTGCCTAAAGCCTTAGCTTAGTAGGGCATATTTTAACTTGCTAAGTTACGCTATGACTGTTTCCCAAAAGACCAATCAGTGTGTTATGTTTTAATTTGTTTCTTTTGGCTCTTTTAATTATAGTCCAGATGAATAAGGCAAATGACCGTTTGAGTTTACAAGCAGTAGATCCTGCATGACTGGCTGATACCAACAATGTGCCTTATCATCATTCCTGGAAGAAATTGCAGCTTTTTCCAAATTAACTTGTTATTAATAGTTAAATCTTGTATTACCAATCTTGAAAAAGAAGAAGAAAGAGTTGGGACCCAAATTTGTCCTTGTTATAAGCATTACTTTGTATTAACAGTGCTCTTATAATCAGTGTTAGACTATTTGTATGTAGTTTTCTCGACACAGCCTCTCAATTAATCACCGTTTTTAAGAATTTACCACTCGATAGTACCATTAACTATGCATGTATAGATGCTCTAAAAATCACTCCATCTTAAGCTTCCATGTTATGGTACAGTAACAACTCTGATAAGAGAACTGCTCATTGAACATTCTGCTCATAATGAAGAAAATTTCCTATTCTCCATCGTGTTCATTCCTAATTATTCATAAAGCTTGACTATGCAAGTTGTGAAACACTAAAAAATACAGCTATAGTACATGAAATTTTGTTTTGGCCATGGACAAATGAGTGTAAATAAAAAGGCCAAGTGAAACAAGATAACTTGAAGCCGCACGACACTGAGTTTATTCAGTGGCAAATCTGAAAATACAGATGTCAAAACTGTCAAAGAACTTTACATGTGAACTTCCAGAAACCACGGGAAAGAATTGATAACTTGACCATATTGTTTTAGACCTTGGAAAGAATTCCATACTCGGCCCGTCACATTTTCTAAAGTGCAAATGAAAAGAACAAATTTTGGAGGGGGAAAAAGTGAAGATTTTACGAGGAAAAACTAAGAAATCTTCCGAGATGTCTTATACGTTTAGTGCAGGAGGGTTTATGTGACGTCCGACTCGTAAATTCTTTCCAAAATATTAATGGTTAAATTATCAATTCTTACCCTATCGGACTTTAGAAACGTGCGTGAACGAATCAGCATTTTTTGAAGTACGACGTTTTTCACGTATGCCGTGCTAGGCAAAACAATAACGAAAACGATCAAAATCTGCCACAAACAGACCAAAAGTTGTTCTTATACAATAGAAAATTATCCTATTTCCAAAACCACGTACAATATTGGTCGTCAAGTTATCTCTAAACAATCAAACAGATGAAGTTTTGATAAGCATTTTAATACAACAACGTACACGCTACGGTAACCGTCTGCCATTTTTAGATGCGTTTACCCAAATGACAGTGCGCCCTCTAGCGACAGGTATAGTATCCGCCATACCTCAAAAAGGCTTATAGACAGCCGAAGTGTGACGTGGTTGCCATGGCAATATACAGCCGAAGTGTGACGTGCGTTGCCATGGCAATTGGATCTAAACTATCATGGCCGTCGGGAAAAGTACCATTGAAAAAGCACTGGGACACGGTTGAGTGATTTTTAGTTTAGATCTAATTGCCTAGGCAACCAACAAAAGGTGACGTATTCACTTCGACAGTCTATTGGCTCTAAACTAACATGGCCGTCGGAAAAAGTACCATTGCAAAAGCACAGGAGCACGGTTCAGTGATATTTAGTTTAGAGCCAATTGCCTAGGCAACCAACAAAATATGACGTATCTATGAGGCCTATGGATTCGATAACCTGCTAAAATCAGATTCCTTTCCTCTTTGGTAAACTGTACTCGCAACGCCTGCGCCATTTTTAACCGGGGTATTTGAGGTACATGGGTTCTCAATAGAGAGAACAACGATAGCTTTCAGTGAGTTACCTGCACGAATAATACATGCATTCTGTCTTGCCTTTTACATGCAAACTACTTTTCGTCCTGGGTTTTCACATGCAAACGACTTTTGGTTGCCTGTATTGCACGTGGGTCTTGCCTTTCATATGCAAACTATTTTCCGTCCTGGGTTTTCACATGCAAACGACTTTTGGTTGCCTGTATTGCACGTGTGTCTTGCCTTTCAATTGCAAATTACTTTCCGTCCTGGGTTTTCACATGCAAACGACTTTTGGTTGCCTGTATTGCACGTGGGTCTTGCCTTTCATATGCAAACTATTTTCCGTCCTGGGTTTTCACATGCAAACGCTTTTGGTTGCCTGTATTGCACGTGGGTCTTGCCTTTCAATTGCAAATTACTTTCCGTCCTGGGTTTTCACATGCAAACGACTTTTGGTTGCCGGTATTGCACGTGGGTCTTGCCTTTCATATGCAAACTACTTTCCGTCCTGGGTTTTCACATGCAAACGACTTTTGGTTGCCTGTATTGCACGTGGGTCTTGCCTTTCAAATGCAAATTACTTTCCGTCCTGGGTTTTCACATGCAAACGACTTTTGGTTGCCTGCATTGCACGTGGGCATTGCCTTTCACATGCAAACGACTTTCCGTCCTGGGTTTTCACATGCAAACGACTTTTGGTTGCCTGTATTGCACGTGGGTCTTGCCTTTCCGTCCTGCGTTTATAAATAATGTGAGTAGAAATTATGCACCTATCAATTGTTTCTCCCACCCCTGCACCCCACCCCCCTCCCCCTGCCCCCTCCCCCGGGCTACCCCACCTAAGAGGTGGGGATTGCCACTTTTTGCGTGAAAAATCCCCACCCCTGGGGCAAAATTTAGGTGACAAAAATCCCCACCCTCGGGTGCAAAAAAATGCGCGATTTGCTATTTATGCACAGACATTTGTATTTATATGGGTCAAAGTCCCCACCCTGGGGCACGAAAAACGCGACCGAAAAAACAGAAATCAAAAATTACCGCCGAAGCGCCGTATGGTTTCCCTTAGTCTGATTGGCTAACGATGACGTCATTGCTCGTTTCGGGGCAGCCGGGGGTGGGGGTAGGGGAGGGGAAAAACATTTGATTGGTGCATTAGGCTACAGCTATTATAGCACTATGAAAAAGGAAACTTCAGTCCGATTTTGAATTCTGGTATGGAAGCTAAAAATACCCACACGTACCAGTATCGTACGAGAATCAAAAGACTCGTAACGGACTCGTGCGATCGTAACTTGTTGTTTGTATGGGGCGCTTTCACATGGGATCAAAAGGTCACGGGTCACTGTTATAGACTGCCGAAGTGAATACGTCACCTTTTGTTGGTTGCCTAGGCAATTGGATCTAAATTAGAAATCACTCAACCGTGTCTCAGTGCTTTTCTAATGGTACTTTTCCCGACGGCCGTGATAGTTTAGATCCAATTAGTTTAGATGCCATGGCAACGCACGTCACACTTCGGCTGTCTATTGCTCTTCCAGATCGGAAGAGAACAATATAGTATAGAGTCGGGTACTTTTCTGCTAGCAGCCACGTGCGTGTACCCACGTGGCTCTATTGTTACCTCCCGATCTGGGGGAGAAGCTTTATATAGTGACACGTGACCTTTTATGAGGTCAAGTGAAAGCGCCCAATAGAGCCTTTGCACAAAGGCCATGACAGGGAGCAGTCACATTGTTACCATGAGTCATGCATGAATAGGTGCTTTGTGGTTCTATTGTTACATAATTTAAATAAGAAAACCTGCCCACTGTCATGGCCGCTGGTGCAGAAGCTCTATACTCGTGTTGACATAGTATGAAGCCTAGCGAGTGGTTCGGGTTACTGGCTGTCAACACTTGGGTGAAAACTTGGACTTGCGGTTTCGGGAAAAACTACCATACACTTTCGCCTGTTGAGATTCCATGCGGTATATATGCCGTATATACACAAAGAGTTATAAACAACTAGAGTGCGCACTCCCAATACACGATGTGCCGATATTGACGCCGCTATTTTGGCTTAACGCTATGGGTGCTCGGTGGGCAAAAGGGTTTTGCCCACTTTGCACTTATAGCGTTCAGCAAACATGGCGACGCCCACATCGGCACAGTCCACAAACGTGACTCCATTAGCCAGTGCACACTATATATAACTCTATGGCCGTACACCTTCGGCATTTATTTTCCCTAATGGCATGATAGTGCTTCATAACGTGTAAATTTGTTCAGGAAACATGATTTTGGATGTGAAAAAAAATATCAGTCTTCTTTGCAAACACTTTTTGTCATGCTCCATAGACTCAGTGCATGGAGGGAAAACTACCATACACTTTCGCCAGTTGATACTGCATGCAATGAGTCCATGGAGGCAGCATAACATAAAAACCTAAGAGAAAACTTGAATTTTCTTTTCATAGCTAAAATCATGTTTCCTAAACAAATTTACTCTTTCTGAGGCATAATTTGTCATTATTAGGAAAAATTTCTGAATAAAGTACACTGGTCAGCTTGAAAACCACCTCAAACGCTGCAGTAATATTTCTGCGTGAAGCCTATTGGTCTCCCTGAAAACCACCTCAAACGCTGCAGTAATTTTGTTGTATAAAGTACACTGGTCAGCGCGAAATCCACCTCAAAAGCTGCAGTAATTTTTTTTGTGTATAAAGTATATTGGTCTCCCTGAAAACCACCTCAAACGCTGCAGTAATTTGTCTGTATAAAGTACACTGGTCAGCGCGAAATCCACCTCAAACGCTGCAGTAATATTTCTGCGTGAAGCATATTGGTCTTCCTGAAAACCACCTCAAACGCTGCAGTAATATTTCTGTATAAAGTACACTGGTCAGGGCGGAAACCACCTCAAACGCTGCAGTAATATTTATGTATATAGTACACTGGTCTGCCTGAAAACCACCTCAAACGCTGCAGTAATATTTCTGTATAAAGTACACTGGTCAGCGCGAAATCCAACTCAAACGCTGCAGTAAGATTTCTTTATAAAGTGCAATGGTCAGCCTGAAAACCGCCTCAAACGCTGCAGTAAGATTTCTGTATAAAGTATATTGGTCTGCTTGAAATCCACCTCAAACACTGCAGTAAGATTCCTGCGTAAAGGACATAATCACTTGGCGAGAAAAACGCGGCAGTGTAAGGTTTGTGTGGATAGTATACTGTCCATCGCGTATGAATACTGTAGTTCGGGGAGAGATGCGTCCCCCGGCGTTTGAACCGTCGCTCTCATCGCGTCGTGGAAATTTGCATAGTTTTTGTTAATTCTGCTGAAACTGGAGAAGATTAAAATCAATATGTTTTGCAAATTCATTCACTGTAATTCGTTCTATATAACTTGTATTTCAAGAACAATTAGGGAGACACTTGAAATGTAAATGAATGTGACTTTCGGAAAACTGTTATTGTCAGTGTAAAACATTCTTTCATGTTTAGGCTCCTTGCAACGTCGTTACTTATCCTTTGTTTGAGGTACTTACTATTGGAGCGGTCCTTACCAACCTATAAGAGGTCAGTGTTAGGTTCCACTTTGCTACCCGCTTACTTCTTTAGTATAGTCACCATGGAGAATTTGGCTGGAAATAAATAAATTTAGTGAAATAACCAATTGTGCTATAGCGGTTTGTCGTTTTCATTCCGGCCTAAACATAATACAAAGATTTAAAAGGCAGAAAGGCGCTTTCTTGTTAACACATTTCTTTGAAAATTAATTTTCTGTTAACTCAGCAGCATCAATACTCTTTCTAGAGCTAAGACGGCGGTACAGTTAAAACTCAATTAATTGAATGTGGTTGTTTTTAACGTTAAATATTTTAATAGGGAAGCCATCATTAGATTAATCAACACACTTAATGGGGGTTCCGCCCCTGGTCCTGATGGTATAACAGCAGAGCATTTAAAATATTGTGTTAATTCTGGTCTTCCAGACATTTTAGCTAACATTTGTAATATCTGTATTAAATTTGGTTTTGTGCCCGGGAAGTTTCAAATGGGCACACTAAGTCACTTGTGCCTATTCTTAAGAAACCTACCATCGACCTGTCTGATACCTGAAAGTTATCGTCCTGTTATAGTTTATATACTGTCTAAATTGTTTGATTTATGTTTGCTTGAATCTTCTAATGTTAAGTTTTATAATTTACAGTATGGGTTTGTTAATGGTATAGGGGCACAGCCATGGCTGCTGCCTCTGTTCACGATGTCATCAAATATTGCAATAACCGTGGATCTTCTGTTTTTGCATGCTCATTAGATGCTGAGGGTGCCTTCGACGGTTGGTGGAGATGTCTTTATTTTTGGTATTATAATATTTCCGTTAAGGTTAAATGGGCTAACAGTCTGGGTAAACGAGTTAATATTTGTAATTTTTATTTATTTCTTCTTTACCCTGGGGGAACCTCTCAGTGAAACACTGTTTTTCAGAGGTGCCCAGCAACTACAAGAAACTGCCTAAACATCGAGATACATAGGCGTGTGGCGCCTTCGGCTGCCGAGCCAGGAACACCGGGGTGAATCCCCTTCTCTTTACGAATGAATGCTCTGGGATCTTTTAAGTGCGTTACACAACACACTGGACCAACGGCTTTACATCCCTTCCGAAGGATGAAGCAAGTGTGTTTAAGTGCCTTGCTCAAGGGCACAGGCACCGCAGCCGGGGATCGAACCCGCAACCCCAGGTTTTCACCCGAGTAATGCGAGTCAGTGGCCTAAACCGCTCGGCCACGGTACCCCGTAAGGGCACGAGGCAAGGAGGACTTTCCTCTCCTTTGATTTTTAACTTGTTTTATAAAGATTTGGTGAATGGACTAAATAATATCAATTGTGGTATTGTTATAGCTTGTTATAATTTAAATGTTTTTTGTTATGCAGATGATTTACTACTTCTTAGCATGACACCATCTGGCCTTCACAGACAGAGGGCGCTGTTTGGGGCATGTCACTTTAGGAACACACTGCAAAAAAGCAAAGAAAAAACATAAGACTTCAAACTAGAATTGTGAAAAAAAATGCTGCAGTTTCCAGCCTTAGTTTTTTCATGGTTTGAAACAGGCAACATGTAAAACAAACCTAAACCATCATGGGTTACAACTTTTGTGCACAGTTGAATGAGATTTTCCTGTGTTTTCCTAAAGTGACATCATCACTTTGCTCATGCATATGTAAATTTTCATTAGCATAAAAATCAAAAACCTTGATTTTAACCCCCCAAACAACTTTCAAGTTGGGTTTTTATGATTGTAAATTAATGGACTAGTTCCATAGCACAGATTTCATTGATAAAAACACCATTTCAGGGGCCCTTTAAGTAATCATTATAGCTTGATAAGTTTCAGAATAAGCTCCTGGAGGCTGCTTTTGGAATATCCAAGTTTTGTCATAGTACACCCTTATTGCATGCTATTGGAGTGCCTAAAGTGAGTGGCATTATTAAGGGTTTACAGTTGGGTCTTATGTCTCAAATTTTTAGTTTAATAATGATTCTGCATCCAGAGCATTTATTCTCAATTGTTAAATGTCATAACACATGCGATAAGTCAACTACTATATGTAATGGTACTTTGGTGTCACGTGTTGAGAATTGCAAAAATAAGTTCTCTGGTAAATTCAATTTTTGATGCAAAGTAAAATTCTTTTAAGGATATTTTGTGTTAATCATGGTATATGTGATAGCATCAAGTTGAAGTTTCTTTTGTTCAAGAATGACTTTGATGGTATTAAACAATTATTATCTCCATTGTAATTTTAGTATCTTGATGTCGTGGGGTATTTTACTTCTCCCTCGGGAGGTTGTTTGGAAATAAATTTAAAAAAATTAATAAAATACAACTGATCGTGTAAATTTACATCTTCCCGTTTTTAAAGGAACGTGTTAAGATTTTTCCAGAAAATTGATTATGTTTTAACCTAGGCTAGCAATCATATAAAATACCTCTCCAACATACTTTTTTATACAGGCAAACAGGAAATTTCCAATTTCCAATTTGGATGTGGAAGCAAAAAGGTCGGAGTAATCACGGTATTGCTTTATGTAACCATGCAGTTTATAAATTACATTGCTGACCATATCCCTGTAAATATACGAATTGGGGCCGCGAAAAACTATGACACATCATATGGAATCAAAATCTCAACAACCATGGAAAAAATTGGAGGCTCAAAATGTGATCTGCTCACGCTCCTTTAAACGAAAACAGTAAACACACAGATAATAACAGTTACTGGTTTTGAAGTTACTGTACAGTTTAATTACGTTAAAATACCTTTTTACGTAAATAACGGCGTGGAGCAGTTAAGTCACGGGAGAAAATACAGCTTTTATTTCCCTCTTTATAAGCAACGAACCATAATTGCTCACCAACGGAGACGACATAAACAAACAACTATTGTTTACGCAAATGACGTAGTCATCATAACATTTATGGACAGCTGTTCATGGCCATTCAGCTTCAATTAACTGTTTACTCTAGAAGATAAGGGATCCCGTTTCGAGGACAAGCAGCTATATTATACTGAAGGTTATGCACTTATCAATCGTTTCCCTGCCTCATTCCCCCCACCCCCGGGCTACCCCACCTGAGAGGTGGTGATTTTGCGTGACAAAATCCCCAACCCTGGGACAACATAAGGTGACAAATTCCCCACCCGCGGGTGCAAAACATGCGCGTCTTGTATACAAATTCAAAGAAAATTGGTCAAATGCCCCACCCTGGGGCATGAGAAACGTGACCAGACTCCACCAGGGTTGGGGCAGCAAATACACAGAAATCTTACTGCAGCGTTTGAGGCGGTTTTTAGGCTGACCATGTACCAATGCACTATAATAAAGAAATATTACTGCAGCGTTTGAGGTTGATTTCGAGCTGACCAGTGTACTTTATACAGAAATCTTACTGCAGCGTTTGAGGTGGATTTCGGGCAGACCAATATACTTTATACAGGGAAAAAAATTACTGCAGCGTTTGAGGTGGATTTCACGCTGACCAGTGTACTTTATACAGAAATATTACTGCAGCGTTTGAGGTGGTTTTCAGGCAGACCAGTGTACTTTATACAGAAATATTACTGCAGCGTTTGAGGTGGTTTTCAGGGAGACCAATATACTTTATACAAACAAAATAATTACTGCAGCGTTTGAGGTGGATTTCGCGCTGACCAGTGTACTTTATACAGAAAAATTACTGCAGCGTTTGAGGTGGTTTTCGCGCTGACCAGTGTACTTTATACAGAAATATTACTGCAGCGTTTGAGGTGGTTTTCGCGCTGACCAGTGTACTTTATACAGAAATATTACTGCAGCGTTTGAGGTGGTTTTCAGGCAGACCAGTGTACTTTATACAGAAATATTACTGCAGCGTTTGAGGTGGTTTTCAGGGAGACCAATAGGCTTCACGCAGAAATATTACTGCAGCGTTTGAGGTGGTTTTCAGGCAGACCAATATACTTTATACACACAAAAAATTACTGCAGCGTTTGAGGTGGATTTCGCGCTGACCAGTGTACTTTATACAGACATTTTACTGCAGCGTTTGAGGTGGATTTCGCGCCGACCGGTGTACTTTATACAGAAATATTACTGCAGCGTTTGAGGTGGTTTTCGCGATGACCAGTGTACTTTATACAGAAAAATTACTGCAGCGTTTGAGGTGGTTTTCAGGCAGACCAGTGTACTTTATACAGAAATATTACTGCAGCGTTTGAAGTGGTTTTCAGGGAGACCAATATGCTTCACGCAGAAATATTACTGCAGCGTTTGAGGTGGTTTTCAGGCAGACCAATATACTTTATACACACAAAAAAATACTGCAGCGTTTGAGGTGGATTTCGCGCCGACCAGTGTACTTTATACAGACATTTTACTGCAGCGTTTGAGGTGGATTTCGCGCCGACCGGTGTACTTTATACAGAAATATTACTGCAGCGTTTGAGGTGGTTTTCGCGCTGACCAGTGTACTTTATACAGAAATATTACTGCAGCGTTTGAGGTGGTTTTCGCGCTGACCAGTGTACTTTATACAGAAAAATTACTGCAGCGTTTGAGGTGGTTTTCGCGCTGACCAGTGTACTTCATACAGAAATATTACTGCAGCGTTTGAGGTGGATTTCGCGCTGACCAGTGTACTTTATACAGAAAAATTACTGCAGCGTTTGAGGTGGTTTTCAGGCAGACCAGTGTACTTTATACAGAAATATTACTGCAGCGTTTGAGGTGGTTTTCAGGGAGACCAATATACTTTATACAAAAAAAATAATTACTGCAGCGTTTGAGGTGGATTTCGCGCTGACCAGTGTACTTTATACAGAAAAATTACTGCAGCGTTTGAGGTGGTTTTCGCGCTGACCAGTGTACTTTATACAGAAATATTACTGCAGCGTTTGAGGTGGTTTTCGCGCTGACCAGTGTACTTTATACATAAATATTACTGCAGCGTTTGAGGTGGTTTTCAGGCAGACCAGTGTACTTTATACAGAAATATTACTGCAGCGTTTGAGGTGGTTTTCAGGGAGACCAATAGGCTTCACGCAGAAATATTACTGCAGCGTTTGAGGTGGTTTTCAGGGAGACCAATATGCTTCACGCATAAATATTACTGCAGCGTTTGAGGTGGTTTTCAGGCAGACCAATATACTTTATACACACAAAAAATTACTGCAGCGTTTGATGTGGATTTCGCGCCGACCAGTGTACTTTATACAGACATTTTACTGCAGCGTTTGAGGTGGATTTCGCGCCGACCGGTGTACTTTATACAGAAATATTACTGCAGCGTTTGAGGTGGTTTTCGCGCTGACCAGTGTACTTTATACAGAAATATTACTGCAGCGTTTGAGGTGGTTTTCAGGCAGACCAGTGTACTTTATACAGAAATATTACTGCAGCGTTTGAGGTGGTTTTCAGGGAGACCAATAGGCTTCACGCAGAAATATTACTGCAGCGTTTGAGGTGGTTTTCAGGGAGACCAATATACTTTATACACACACAAAATTACTGCAGCGTTTGAGGTGGATTTCGCGCTGACCAGTGTACTTTATACAGAAAAATTACTGCAGCGTTTGAGGTGGTTTTCGCGCTGACCAGTGTACTTTATACATAAATATTACTGCAGCGTTTGAGGTGGTTTTCGCGCTGACCAGTGTACTTTATACAGAAATATTACTGCAGCGTTTGAGGTGGTTTTCAGGGAGACCAATAGGCTTCACGCAGAAATATTACTGCAGCGTTTGAGGTGGTTTTCAGGCAGACCAATATACTTTATACACACAAAAAATTACTGCAGCGTTTGAGGTGGATTTCGCGCTGACCAGTGTACTTTATACAGAAATTTTACTGCAGCGTTTGAGGTGGATTTCGCGCCGACCGGTGTACTTTATACAGAAATATTACTGCAGCGTTTGAGGTGGATTTCGCGCTGACCAGTGTACTTTATACAGAACAATTACTGCAGCGTTTGAGGTGGTTTTCAGGCAGACCAGTGTACTTTATACAGAAATATTACTGCAGCGTTTGAGGTGGTTTTCAGGGAGACCAATAGGCTTCACGCATAAATATTACTGCAGCGTTTGAGGTGGTTTTCAGGCAGACCAGTGTACTTTATACAGAAATATTACTGCAGCGTTTGAGGTGGTTTTCAGGGAGACCAATATACTTTATACAAAAAAAAAAATTACTGCAGCGTTTGAGGTGGATTTCGCGCTGACCAGTGTACTTTATACAGAAAAATTACTGCAGCGTTTGAGGTGGTTTTCGCGCTGACCAGTGTACTTTATACAGAAATATTACTGCAGCGTTTGAGGTGGTTTTCGCGCTGACCAGTGTACTTTATACAGAAAAATTACTGCAGCGTTTGAGGTGGTTTTCGCGCTGACCAGTGTACTTCATACAGAAATATTACTGCAGCGTTTGAGGTGGATTTCGCGCTGACCAGTGTACTTTATACATAAAAATTACTGCAGCGTTTGAGGTGGTTTTCAGGCAGACCAATATGCTTCACGCAGAAATATTACTGCAGCGTTTGAGGTGGTTTTCAGGGAGACCAATATGCTTCCATCCTGAGATCTCAGGGAATTTCCACTCTGCAAAGCGACGTGACAATACGCAGGAGTTGGGGAGTGCGTTAAAGGGGCACTGTTGCAAGAGGATGATATGCTTCACGCAGAAATATTACTGCAGCGTTTGAGGTGGTTTTCAGGGAGACCAATATGCTTCCATCCTGAGATCTCAGGGAATTTCCACTCTGCAAAGCGACGTGACAATACGCAGGAGTTGGGGAGTACGTTAAAGGGGCACTGTTGCAAGAAGATGATATGCTTCACGCAGAAATATTACTGCAGCGTTTGAGGTGGTTTTCAGGCAGACCAATATGCTTCACGCAGAAATATTACTGCAGCGTTTGAGGTGGTTTTCAGGGAGACCAATTCAGGCAGACCAGTGTACTTTATACAGAAAAATTACTGCAGCGTTTGAGGTGGTTTTCTGGGAGACCAATATGCTTCACGCAGAAATATTACTGCAGCGTTTGAGGTGGTTTTCAGGCTGACCGGTGTACTTTATACAGAAATATTACTGCAGCGTTTGAGGTGGATTTCGTGCTGACCAGTGTACTTTATACAGAAATATTACTGCAGCGTTTGAGGTAGTTTTCGCGCTGACCAGTGTACTTTATACAGAAATATTACTGCAGCGTTTGAGGTGGTTTTCGCCCTGACCAGTGTACTTTATACAGGAATATTACTGCAGCGTTTGAGGTGGATTTCGCGCTGACCAGTGTACTTTATACAGAAATATTACTGCAGCGTTTGAGGTTGAATTCATGCAGACCAAGGTACTTTATTGGCCCAACGCAACAAAGACAGAGACCCACTAAGATACAATTGAAATTTATTCATTGGACTGCCACAACCAAGAGGGCTCATGGACCCATTCATAATGCCCTGGCATTATAAGGCGCGGAGGTCGTTGTAATCACAGCCTCACATACACAAATCTGCCTTTGAAAGACTTGGTCAAGTCTAAATTGTGTCTTTTGCAGCGCCCTCGTGCGGCCCAATTAGTTTTTTCTTCGGATATTTCTTGAATTTTGCAAACATTACTGCAGCGTTTGAGATTTAACATCGACCGAAGTGAAAACGTCACCCTATTTTTAGTTTTCTAGGCAGTGGCTCCACTTTTAAAAAATCACTGAACCGTTTCCCTGCGCTTTTGAAATAGTGTTTTATCCGGCAGCCATGGTGTTTGGAGCCAATCACCATGGCAATGCGTCACTTTTCGGCGCACTATATTGCCCCAACCGTTGTTTCGTTGATAAATGTGGGTCCTTCTGGTCGTTCATATTCCAATTGGCCGAAGTTTGTTTCAATCACATCGACGGTTTTTCTCGTGGCATGCCATGGTAATTAGCTTTAAACATCATGTACGTCGGGAAAAAAGTAACAGCGACGCGGTTACGTTATTCTTAGTGAACAGCCAATTGCCTAGGCAACCAACAAAAGATGACGTATTACTTCGGCAGTCTATTGCAATAGACTGCCTAAGTGAGTACGTCATCTTTAAACTAAAAATAAATCACTGATGTATACCTTGCAGGTGCCAAGGAGACAGATTCGCAAGGTAAGGTTCTCCGTGGCAATGAGAGTTGGCGCAAGAACAAGACCCTGGGATCTTTACTATGCAGCGCACTTCAGACATCATGGCTCGCTGCATTCAAGGCAATACAACATTCCACACCTTACGGAAACTCTGGAGCCGGCGAACTAAGATTCCGCTGAAGACAAGACTCCGTCTCTATAATGCATACTGCCTATCAATCATGCTCTACAACTCTAACAGTTGGGCAGCACCCAAAACCATGCTTGACAAGCTCGATGCGTGCCACCGCAGACACCTCCGTACCATCACAGGTCACTACTGGCCAAAGAGTCTTATCAGTAACCAGGCACTATACAAACTGTGCAACGAAGAACCCCTTTCAGCAAAAGTCACAAAGCAAAGATGGTCGATGCTAGGCCATGTCCTACGTATGGACCGCGACACACCTGCTCAAAAGGCCTTAGATTTTGCTGTTACTGGCTCGCAAGCCTACAAATCCCGACAAGGACGGCATTGCACAAACCTACTGGGCACAATACGTGCTGACCTCAAACGGGCTGGACTTGGACCCCTCCGCACTGCGAGACAGCTCCAGTACCTACGGCAACATGCCCAGGATAAGGCCAAGTGGCCGGGGATGAATGTGAAGGACTGATTGCGGCTGTGGGATGTCATATGACCACCAGAGCTGCAGCACACAGTATTATATATATATATATAAATCACTGAACCGTGTTCCTGTGCTTTTGCAATGGTACCTTTTTCGACGGCCATGTTAGTTTACAGCCAATTGCCATGGCAACACGTCACAATTCGGTTGTTTATAGGGTGCTTGTACATGGGGTCAAAAGGTCACGGTTCGCTATAGACAGCCGAAGTGTGACGTGTTGCCATGGCAATTGGCTCTAAACTCCCATAGCCGTCGGCAAAAATTGGAAATCAATTTCACATGTATTTCATTTGTCACTGACGCGTTTATACAGTTTGACCATCCGACAAATTTGATCGACAAATTATCATAAGTCGGTTGAACAAAGACGAATTCAATCTTTACAGGATGCAGATGATTTTCAGGTGAGACTAGTTTGATTAAAATCTCACGATATTGATCATTTGGAAAGAACAAAGACCAAAGACCAATTGAATAATTTGCGGTCTCACTCGTCTTGGGACGAAATTGAAGTTACAGGTTATGGATTTGATTTAAACAGTTTTAAAATGTGAGGGAATTTGTGAGTTATATCCACAGTTTTAATGAATTCGTACCGAAGCGTAGAAGGGACATGAATAAAAATAAGTCTTATTTGTTGTGCTAAGTCAGAATTACGACTTATTTTTTTGTATTCATGTCGGTTCATACAGCAACTTAAAGAGGAAGAATCCCCCTTGACGAAAATCAAGCATTTAGGCTTTTTTTCGATACTCCAAACATCCCTCTTGCCGACGTGGATTTTTATTATTTTTTAATTGTCGGTTTTAAGTGGATAAATTGCAAGCAAAAGTGCGCTTTTCGAAAATGAGATTTTCGCGATTTCTGAAACGCTCATTAGGTATTCATGATATGCGCGTGACCCCGTGACGCAATCCTGAGAAAGAGAAATCAACACGATTGTTAGCTCCATACGTTTACACGCAAACAACATGGAAAACCGTCTCTGTTAGATGGTGTTTTTTTGAAGAATTTTGTTGGTCCAAAAAGCCAGAGATATGCCCAGTAGCTGCGTGGTTGTATGTTTTACCAGACACTATGGAAAAAAAGAGCAGAAAGATTCTCCTACCTATTACCAAGAGAGAGAAAAATTAGTCGCTCATTCTAACTTGTATCGGCCGATGTTCAAACACGTGGGGCTACGGCCCGCAGGGAACCGTTCCATGCTGTACACAGACCGCTGTGAATGCCGTTCGTTCTGTGACAAAACCACCTGTCGCAATGCACCAGTATTTACTTCAAAAGAGCTTTATTGTGAGCCACAATTTAACTGTTTTTTCACAAAACAGGTAATAGTAGATTGTTGTCATATTACATGAAGTGTTTTTCACGTTTGTATTTTGAATTACAAGGACAAAACGGGCATGATAAACATTCACTTCGTGTATTTTCCATTCAATACTGCACAGGCCGCTTTGTATGTTTCTCAGGATGACGTCAAAACCCTGTTGATAAACAAACCAAGTGACCTCGAGCGTTTCAGAATTTCGGGTGAAGAGGGTCGGAACTGCTTTACGTTTTAAGCAAAAGCCTGCCGATTTGTGTGTGAAAAACAAGTTGTGATGGTGTTGTAGACATATACACCTCCATGATAAACAGAAAAACTTAAAAAATGTGGACGGGGGGATTCTAGCTGTTTAAGAAAAGTAAATAAACGTCATTCGGTAATACGAAGACAAATAAATCTACCGGTGCGCCACCCCATCACAGTCCTTTTCATTTGGCCGTTATCAAAAGGATTTTGGCACCTGCTTCAATCTTGTTTAGAAATCAGTGAACACGGCACGGGGCCTTCTATTGTATCAGGAGCATTTCAGGAATTCCCAGGAATTGACAAATTACAGCTGACAGCGGGGCGGCGCTGAGTCTGAGGCTTTAACACTAAGCATTGTGCAGTGGCTCGTTCATTATTTATAACATGTAAAACAGACGGTCGTGGACGCTTTTGTGACTGGATGAGGTCACAGTGGGTTAGCAGTACTGTGTGTATGGGATACTGATTGGACAAGAAAATTACGCACCGCCCAACACGTACGACAAACCGTTTGAAACGAAAGAACGCTCACAGAACGATGCTATACTGCACAACTGACGACGTGGCGCTGAAGCGCCCACACAAAGAGCAATGCGCTCTTCTGATTGGTCAAGGCGCATCATACATAATTCATGATATATAGACGCGCTACTAGTCTGCGGTAACCCTGTTTCGCCACACTATAAAGATATCAAAATCGGTGCGCTGGCCTGATTAAAATTGTGTATTATTTTTTTTCTTTTCAATATTAGAGAGAATTTGAGAGCTGAACGAGAGTAATTATAGCGTACAAATTGTCCATCATCGTAATGTGTGGTATTAATTTGTTCGTCAATTGCAGGTATTTTAGATAATCTAGCTCGTAAAAGAGTCTTATTTTTTGTCCAGTACACTGTAAACAAGATTGCCTGTAAGTTTACTGTGAATTCACTGTCAAACGGGCTGCCACCAAAAAAACCGTAAATTACGGCTATCCCTTAACACTTGTAACGGTTTGTCCCGTAAAAAGCTACGTTATTCCCATATTTTACGGTGCTTTCCCCGTACTTTCCCCTATACTTACCCCTTCCAGTACTTTTCAACTTCTGCTGATTTATGTATGTTGGCGGCTTGACACTCAACTACACAAAACACTTGTAGCGATTTATATTTATGCCCAGAGTATGCCTACATCGTATAACACACTGTTTTACACATCTACTAGCATTTAATTTACTTAGTCGCTCATCTGTCGCTACCTTAAGTTAACTTAGAGCCCACAACTGTAATTTTTTCATCTTTTCCAAGCAAAAAACAAACCCAATTACCAAAAAAATAAAAATAAATAAATCACCATTTTTACAAGGTAAATATTTTCAGTTACGCGCAATCCCACAATGCATTGTGAATAGATGTTTACAGGCACGTCCCGTAAAAATGCATTTACGGGCATTTCCCGTAAAAATTTACCCTCTTTTCACCGTAAAAATACGGTAATTTTGTACAGTGTGGCATATGACACTTGTTCAATAAAGTGGACTTGTGGATAACAAGGAACTGATTGACCAAACGCTTTGAAATTACTTTGTAACCGTTTATGATAATCTACATGGAGGCCTACTTACAACTGGTGCTGTAGGTATTGTCCAGTGGCAAGTCAGGTTGGTCAATTCGGTCGAGGTTCCACAAATCGGAATCCTCCGTTATTTGACTGCTTTCCTCTATGCTTGTAATGCCATCGAATGTCCTGACCTTTAGAATAAACAACAGATAAAGTAGTTTGAGACCGTGTCAACAAATGTTTTATCAAGTTGTAAAGTAAAACCAATAAACCGAGTAAGGATAAGTGTACAAAAAGTATACGATGAAATACTAATCAGTTGCGGTGAGGCATAGTCGTATTTGCATGTATAAACGACTGCAAAGCGGTAGCGTCGTCGTCGGATTGCCTTATGTAATTGACCGGAAAAGTACAAACTTTGGGTTGGGATACTTAGAATCTCCCAACCGTACATGCTTTCTACCCAGACAAGGCCATCAATTGTTTGTTCAATACCGTGAACTACTAATTATTTACCGGTAATAAGGAGTGCCTACGTGTATTCCGTTATAATTTATATCTACTGTTGTAATAATATAATATCCTATGTACCGCGAAATACTCGTGAAAAGTATTGCTCGATATGGTTTGGTTTTTATGGGTTAAAATAACTTTGCCAACTTACTCCATAACCGGTACATCCTGAGATCTCAGGGAATTTCCACTCTGCGAAGCGACGTGACAATACCCTGATGAAATACACGCAAATATGTGGAGCGAGCCGGCTGTTGTCTTGAGCCAACTCACGCCCGAGTCATTTTGATGTAATTTAATCAATTCGGTCATGTTATGCCGGAAAAAAAACAATTTCTATACTTTCCAGAAATTGTATTGGGTTCCGTTCCTTATGACTGTCCCATTCCTACCAAACTTTCAAACGGCGAACCTTATTTACTCCGCAGTTTTTCAAATTAATAACAGGGATGCATGCTGACGAATGTAATGGAACGGATTCCCCAGTATGCTTTAAATAGCAGCCAATCGCCGACGCGGACGACGGCCAGCATTACCGAGTACATGTATCACATGCATGCACGGTGTTTACAATCTGCGCGCGTGACATTTGAATGCTTGCAGTCGTGCTACAATGCACTGCAAGCGTCCTGATTGGTCCAGCAGAGGCGACAGGATTTCTGTCGCTAGTCCCACCGCCAAATGGGGCCTTTTTCAACAGGGCCACTGTACGCAGGAGTTGGGGAGTGCGTTAAAGGGGCAACTGTTGCAAGAGGATGTAACCGGTAGTGCCCTAGTACATGGTGCCCTGCACTGCAAAAACGTTCAGTAAAAGTTTACTCAACATTTTACTCAACGTTGTCTAAGTATGCAATCGAGCAGTTGTTGAGTAATAAAATGTACAACCCTGTTGTCAATTCTGTTTACACATTAGTTGGTTAATTAATTTAACCAACAGTTGAGTAATTCTAGTACTCAACAGTTGCGTAATTCTAGTACTCAACAGTTGAGTAATTCTACTACTCAACAGTTAGGTTTTGGTTTATTCATATGTTGAGAATTTCTATCTACGGTAGCGTGGAAGGGACATGATTAAAACATAAGTCATAGTTATGACTTGTAGCACAAGTCAAAATTATGACTTATAAGTCATAATTATGACTTAGCACAAGTCATCATGACTTACTTTTGTATTCATGCCCCGGTATCCAATGAACAACTGTTTATACATTTGTTGTGTGCAGAATCTCTATGTATTGTTAAGTGATTTCAATTGAAAGGCTAGGGAATTTAGATATAGTAAAATGGTTGGGTAACATTATTTTACATGTCATTTTGTGTAAAATGTGTGGTATTGTACCCTCTTGTTGGGTTTCGAACCTTTTACTATAAAAATGTGCTGTTTATGCACACTTTTACCCAGTTCTTTATCGGGCAATTTCACGCTGTGGTTGTTACTGACCAAGGTCAAACGTCCTTTAAGTCGGTTCAGAGGACATGAAGACACATCTCACGGAGTTGAGGCTTGTTCGTGTAGTGAAAGACACTCCACTGGCTGACACACCAGGCTGGGTTACGTTTGGGTGGGCTTGTACTACGTTAGTCTTTGTGAAAGACTGTCTTACGGTGCTTGGTTCGTGTACGTGCGCGCGGTCGACATTGCACCGTTTGGACAGGGTACTAGTTTATTCGCCACTGGGTTCAGTCTGTTAGACAGTCTTTGGAATCCTTTCACGTGTCACGTGAGACCAGGGACTTTGACCTATAGTAATTTGAATATACATATTCAAACGAAGGTCATTTTGGAATCGCGCAATCGCAAAGATGATATCATTGCTTCATGAATAATGATGTAAGACTGGTGACATGTGACGGATCGGTACGTACGGACGGCGGAAGCGAGCTTCGGAAGCACACTAGCTGTGATGTTTTTGTTTCCGCTGTGTGCGTCTGTGATTGTTCCGTTGGGTGAATTGCGTGCCTTGCGCCGGGCCGGGCACACTGGCTGGGTATGCGTTCGATAGGCCTACGAATGTACCGATGTGCTCTAAGTTGGCAGCGTAAAACGTTCGTCGTTGGACTTTTTTAGGTTTGCTTCTATAGATTTCTGAGTAATAATGACCGCCAGAAGCAGGGGCTAATCAAAATTAGGAGAGACGAAGGACAGATCTTCAAAGGACATTTAAAAAAATATGTATATTTCGAAGTGTTCGAACCGTGTCCGTAAATTGGGCCATGCAGCGACGATAAATCTTTTTTCCTTCCTCTGTTGATTTAACGGGTAAGAATTCCTTGAACAAATGACTAATTAACCAATGTTAGCCGTCATTAAGTGCAGGAAGAAATGACGATTATATTTGGACAAAACTTGGAAATTTTTCAGCCGATCTCGTAGGGCCTACATGTTCGTATTTATGAGGCAGTAGGAGAAGTCCGACTTGTAAATTCTTTCCTTTTTCATATAAAATTGTACCATTGGTAAGGGTTGAGAAGTTGATCAGAATTTTTCTTTAAAAACAAAATGACTCATGAGCTAGCATTGGAATGTGCAGATTTGATGGGAAAAAATAGACCCCTTGCACAGCGGCCATGACAGAGGGCAGTCACATTGTCACAGTGCGTCATGCACGAGTATGCACTTTATGAATCTATTGTCACACATTTAAATATAAAAACCTGCCCTCTGTCATGGCTGCTGCCATGCAAGGGGTCTATATCAAGTGGAGAAAAACAATTAAGATTTTGGGAAAAAACACCGATTTGTTTAGCCTGTCTCATATGTTTTGCACACAAGGTCTAAAGCCATGATCAACTTCTCAATTCTTTCGGGTACCTTCGTGCGAGAAATTGCCAACTACAGTTTTTTTGTTGTTGACAATTTGCATATGAATTACTTACCATTTATTCAACACAAAAACCATGCATGTATTTTAAAGGGTTTTGAATTATGGCCGAGTGAAATTTTAAAAGGCATTCTTTAGTTCTGAAATGCTTTTGATTACCATTTTTGAAAGTTTACCAATCATGTCTTTAAACCCAAGGAATGAAAGTAATGATTGAAAGATAGGGCATAAACATTTTCCTGTGATAAGCAGATTGTTTTAAGTGACGTTATTAATACAGCTTGCTGTGTTGCTACATCAATGCAGGCCTGTTTATGAATCTACTTGTCTTTCCACAAAAATAATTGTCCCAAGCACTGATGACTATACATGTAAAGAATAAACAAAAAATTGGAGGTTAGAATTCAATTGTAATGTAGCATTTATTTCGTGTAGTTAGAGGCATGCTTCCCAGTGGACTCAAACTGTCAAATTTTGTCCACATGTACGCTTTTCTATACAGGAGCGGGGGTCGATATCACAAAGAATTGTGACGCGTCGCAAAAGTAGCCAAATCCATCGAAACTCGCTGAACCCGTTGCGAGATGCGGTGGATTTGGTATACTTGCGACACGTCGCAAGTCTTTGACCCATGGCCCAAATTCTGCTGTTTAAGCTTAAGCAGGAATATACATTTGCCTTCACAGCTCAGCTCAGAAAAATGAACTTTCAAAATCCACTAGCTAATCTCATGACACCAGTAAGCCAAGCACCACCACGAAATTGGGCACTTTTACAGTGGAGCTTTCATAAGGGCACAAAGTGTGTCTATTCCCTCCTTGGACAGTTTGCTCAAAATTTCAACAAAGATGTTTATACATGTAGGTTCATTCATGATTATTAAAGAACTGTCGTAGTTACATGTACATCTGCATGGAAGTTGTACCTTTCAATTAGGCATCCATGTTATGTGAATACACCATGGAGTGTACATGTACTTACATGTAGCTGATCACATGCTCAAAAAAGAATTTGTCAAGCAAGGCTTTAACAAAGTCTAATTAATTCTGATTAAAGACTATTGTTTTGTGTGTGGCTGTCCGTTGCAATTGACATAAGTCACAAAGTCGTGCAGCTAGCTGCAGGGCATTTGGGAAAAAAAGTCTTGTGTAGCTTTAATTTTCCATTATTCATCAAATATGGAAGCCCCAGACACGAAGCAGCAACAGGACATTTTACTTAAAGACCAAAGCGTGGAGACAAAGGATTGCACAGTCTTTTGTCGGGAGAAGCCGCAGATAGTCGGGAAGTATACGGACTGATGAGAATCCCGTGTAGATGGAGGTCAATCTTATTCCTCATTTTCTGAAGAAAAAAAAAGCAAAAGAATCGCATACGATAGTAAATCGTGAGAATTTGGTAAGAATCTGCCTAAAACGGCATTTAATTGTAATTACTAAATTCATTTTCCCCAAAAGCTCATCAAATGTACATCAAGGACGCAGCATTTTCCATCTGTATCAAGCAGGTACGAGTTGTTCATGCATGTTTTAACAGGATTTTTGTAATATCAGCATGAAAAGCTTGTTATAAGGTGGATCTTGTATTAATAATAATGTGATTATTGTCACTGTTCCCCTGTATAGAGACTGCAAAAGGAAAAACCAGTAAATGCTCAACATGGGTTTGTGCCCGGGGTTTGTGTGTGCCAGCATTGGTAGATTGACTGCTATCTTGTGGCATTGGAATTTTTGTTAAAGAAAAGACCCTAAGTTACAACAAATTTTACCACGCAGAAATACCTTGCCGACAGAGATTCCATCTTCTGCACCGTACTTTATTGCAACTCTGCTAATTTGTGGGTCTGAGGAGAAAAAAGAGAAACGAAAGTGAAAGAAATGGTTAGAATGTAATGGAGCATGACATAATTAAAGTGTTTTCAAGCAAACACTCGACATTTTTTCTTTGCTAAAATCGTGTTTCCTGACCAAATTTACCCGGTTTGTCCTCCAGATTGGAAGTATGAACAAATATAACCCATGCTATGATGCTTTTCTGCTAGCAGCTATGTGCGTTTCCCCACATGGCTATATTGCCCTCCCCACCCCCACCCCCACCCCCATGTCTCATATGTTTTGCACAGTATGCACATCCATGCACACAAGGACAGGTCTGAAGCCATGATCAACTTCCCAATTCTTTCCGAAATCTGTTAACAGTTCCACAATAAAATTACGATTTTTTAACAGAATTTCACGTTTTGGTGGTTGATTTTAATATGCCGTAACAAGAAAAATGTAGTGCAGGCATTTCAGTAAAATTTTACCACAATGGCACGACACGAGTGAATCTGCATCATTACAGCATGGTTACAGTCACTTCGCCCCATTTCCACTTCGCCCCATGTCAGTTCGCCCCATACCACATCGCCCCATTACCACTTCGCCCTATCTCCACTTCGTCCTGTCTCCACTTCGCCCCGTCGCCACTTCGCCCCATTGCCACTTCGTTGCCACTCCGCCCCACCTATGCTATTTAGCCGGCAATGGGGCGATGTGGTATAGGGCGAACTGACATGGGGCGAAGTGGAAATGGGGCGAACCGTCCGACAACCTAGGCCCATGCAAACAACATGTCGTTCGTTTAATACAAATTTCCTTCAGGTTATGTGGATGTAAACACCGTCATTTTACAGCATTCCTACCTTTCAAATCTTGCACCTACGCCGCTGAAAAGTACCTGCACCCTTTGCTAAACTGTCTGTCTTTTGATATAATCCTCGTCGCTTCTGTTGAAAGGTGATGTCGCTGGTGTGTTTATTTATAATCTAAAGCCTCATTAACCACGACCAAGTCTTGCATACAGTACAGCTACTTCGAGGTAGTACAGGTACACGACCTTCACACGCCGTACATTCGGAAACAGGTTATGCTAATAAATTACGTCAGAGCATGCGCATCTGCTCCACGTAGGAATGTGCTCAGAATTTCGCGAGCAAACCACGTGACACGTGAAAGGATTCCAAAGACGGTCTAACAAACAGCACCCATAAACTAGTTCCCTGTCCACACAGTGCAATATCGACCGCGAGCACGTACAGCGCATAAACTAGTTCCCTGTCCACACGAACCAAGCAACGTTTAATAGACCGTCTTTCACAAAGACTACGTACGCGTACGTATTTTGTAACACAGCGACATGAAAATGGCCGCATGCATGTGCTAATCGCATGTCACATAATCTCTTTAAGTACTGAACGTCTTTTTAATGCAAACATACCCTAAATAACGTGCCACAGTGTGCCCCAGTTATCCCATTTACCTATGAGTGTCCTCCACTGCCTGAACAGGCCCAACTGTTTAGGATTTTTCTTCATTTTCTCGGTATCGACTTCGACGATGTTTTAGCTCTATCATTACCAAGCACACGTATGCGCGCGCACATGACGTTTAAATAACTGTTGGGTATTTGTTTACACAAATGTTGGCTAATTTTAACCACGTGGTCTATATTGCTCAACTGTTGTCAATTTTGTTTTCCCGCCGCTTACATTCAATCAACAAATGTGTAAGGAAACGCAGCTATCCAACTTTTTTATTCAACATCTCTTATTCAACGTTGGACAAAGACAATTGTTCAACATATGCGCAAAATACGCAAACTTTCAGCATATGTTGCCTAAAACTTTGTTCAACAACTGATTAAAGTAATTTAACCAACGGATTTTATACAACTTTTTTGCAGTGTGTGCCCTTCGTGACCCCGCGCTGAACGCGCCAGACATACAGGTCACATGACTTGCGGGCGTAAACAAATGCGCTGCATGTATTTTCAGTCACTTCTTTCATTTTTTCCCAGTCAGACGCTTACTCATCCTCCCAACCCAATCAGTGGTCTTTGTGTGGAGTTTGGTAGGGATAATTCCTTTTAAAGGCAGTATACATGATTGGTATCTCGAAAATCAAAAATGTTCACACAATATAAGGCTAATGAAACTCGATTTTATGTTTCCCGTAACCCGCCCGCGTTTGGATTTTTCGGCCGCGTTTGAGATGCCAAAATCCAAAAACAATTCATTATTTTGTATTTTCCCCCAAAATATAAAGTTTTTAATTTTTTTTCTCCTGCCATTTTTGTTGGATATTTAAAAGCAGCGCTCGAATTTCACATTTTGGGCGAGGTGCTCATTCTCGTCCTCCCGCTAAAAAAAATGTTAACGTAGATTTCTTCCTCCATAAAAATCGGCGCGGCTGGCCAGCGGTACGTGAACGTTTGTAACAGTGTTTTACAATAAGTTCCTAGAGAAGACATTGCGCTGCCAATGCCATTTTTTGATGCATGTACCCCGTGTGCAAAACACGCGCAAGTCCGGCGCGCTGCTAGAATAGCTGTACAAACATACGGGACCGTCCGCTCCATCGTACTGGTTATTAAAACCGTGGTTTGTAGCTGTGAGTGCTAGCCTAGCCTAGAACTAACACACAAACTACAAATGGGCGATTGTTTTTATCGTTAGCGAGCGGCGCACGGACCACAAATGGGCCTTGACACTTAAGTTGACTGCGGCTAGCTTTTTAGGTACCGTTGACGCGTAGAATCGCATCGTTTTTTGTCGTGTTTTGGAGAAGGTTGCACGGTTGTATCATCCTCCATGGTTGTATGATGTGAGACAAATACAATGTTCGTGTCAGTGAAGATACAGGAAGGGGGTATAACCAAGATGCCATGGACTATCACGACTGTGTCTCAAACGTGCACTTTGTTGCAGTTAATTAAGTCAATTGTCGAACTCGTAAACAACAGTACGTGTTAAATAAACATGATCACCGTAGAAAACTTTCCCTAAAATGGTTTTGTCCGAAGTGCTATAGTCTTTGAGAAATTAGTAAAACAATTAGTTTTGTCTCATGAGACGAAAATTCAATTCGCCCCAAAACCATTTCGCCCAAGTGTCATTTCGCCCCCAAGCCACTTCGCCCGAGTGCCATTTCGCCCCAAATTACTTCGTCCAAACACTACATCGCACAAATGCTATTTCGCCCCAAAACACTTTGTGCACAGGCCGTGGTTCAGGGCGAAATGGTTCAGGGCGAAGTGGTTTTGGGGCAAAATGACTGCAAACCCTTTTTGTACTATTTTCTCAAAAGTTAGATAAAGTACGGAGCTGGTTTTTGCTCAGGTTGGTTTTAATCATGCATATCTTCAATCAAACAGGGGGATAAAAGTATTTGTAACAGTTTACCAATCATGTATACTATATTTAAATATGGGTCTGAATCTGGCACATAAAACCTCTCTCCAAAAGAGAAGGAGTAATATTCCTCTCTTAGTTATGATCGATATATCTGCTGCCTTTGATACAGTGGATCACCCTATTCTCCTTCAGCATCTCAATGAAAAAAAAAATGTGGTCCCTGGGGCACAGTTCAGCAACGGTTTTAGTCATACATAAGTTAGACCCGATAGATCGCGTTCAAAGTCCTATCACAAGATCGCGTTTTAATATTGACCCATCGATATATATATACACTGGCTTCAATTCTCGTATAGCCAACTGCTATTGCACACCTTATCTAGTGTATATAATTATCGATGACGTTGACCGTACGTTCATGTACAAATGACCTTTGTCAAAAGTTCGTTCGTAGATCTGACGCATGCGCAGAACCTAACCCCGAACTGATAAAATGATTCAAGAAAATGTGAAATGTTATGATGCCCGTCAAATTTAACAAACTTCTTTCGTTTTTAATTCGCGATTCAACCACTTACGGAACTTAATTTTGAATTAAGTAGGAGGCGAGGTGTTTGTTAGTACCCGCTTTTCAGTTCACGCCAAGCTAGACGACACATGTAGCTTGTGTGTATGTGCAGTTGCGCATAGGCCAAATATAATTGGACGGCTATACGTGTTGCCATGCTTGAAAAAATATAAACAGATGTGTTTTACCATGTTTAACATTTCATCGGAGAGATGCGCCACGACTGTTGGCAGCAGGTTGCTGAGTTTGTGGGTGACGTGACCCACGGCGTTCGATGATTGCCTCTCTTCGGTTATCAGTCTTGAAACAGCTTCGATGTCCTCAGTGTTCTGCATAAACATAGAACAGCCGTGTAGGCCAAGGCTGCCCTTCATTTACGTGGACGTTACGCCAACAGATACAGTTGTGCTCAAATGTATTTATACCCTTGTAATTTTTAGAGTATTTTGAATCATGTTCATTAATGAGTGAGTTTTGTCTGGCTTACTTATGATAAGTATGTGACAAACAACTGAAAGAAAAACAAGTGAAATTGTCTGTAATATATTATTTTGGGTGTATTTTATTGTCATATTTCCAAAAAAGGTCATGTCCATAATTATTCATACCCTTAATAAAGCCACTCTTAATAATCAATTGAAAAGCCTTTGTTTTGTATCACTGCATCTAAACGGTTCCTGTATCGGCCTACAAGGGTTTGGCATGTTTCCACTAGGATTTTCGCCCACTCCTCCTTCCCAAAAGTATTAAGGTCATTGAGGTTGGAAGGCTTCCTTGCCATCACCCGACTCTTGAGTTCCCTCCATAGATTATCGATCGGGTTGAGATCCGGGCTTTTGCTCGGCCACTCAAGAACGTCTACATGGTTGTCTTCGAACCATTTCGTGACTGCGTTGGCAGTATGTTTGGGATCGGTGTCCTGCTGGTAGGTCCAATGCTGACCAAGCTGGAGTTTCTCAGCGGACTGCTTGACGTTTTCATCAATGATCTTAATGTACTTTTTCATGATCCCAACCACTTTGACGAGATTCCCAGTCCCATTTGCCGAGAAGCATCACCACAGCATGATGCTACAACCTCCATGCTTGACGGTTGGGACCGTGTTCTTTGGATTGTACGCTTCTACTTTCTTGTGCCCAAAAAGCTCCATTGTTGTCTCGTCTGACCACAGAGTCGATGACCAAAAGCTTGGATCATTGTCCAGGTGTTAAGTGTCTGCCTGGATATCTTGGTCACAGACTCGCCAATGCTATTCAGGAGATCCTTCATGGTGATGTGTGGATTGCTGCTGGTTTCTCGGCTCACTTTTCTTGCCAGACGAGGTGACACCTTCGACTTACGACCACGCCCTATAAGGTTTCTCACTGTGTGGAACTCCTTGTACTTCCTAATTATGCTCTGAACGGTGGAATGTGGCACTCTAAACTGATTCGAAAGGGCATTGTAGCCTTTCCCTTCTTTGTGGCCATTGACAATAGACAGCCGAAGTGTGACGTGCGTTGCCATGGCAATTGGATCCAAACTATCATGGCCGTCGGGAAAAGTACCATTGCAAAAGCAATGAGACACGGTTCAGTGATTTTTACTTTAGATCCAATTGCCTAGGCAACCAACAAAATGTGACGTATTCACTTCGGCAGTCTATAGTTCTCGTTTCTTTGCCATGCTGACCAGAAACTGAGAATGAAGGCATCAACTCCCCTCACTTTATAGCCTACAAGCAGAGTGCTATTCTATGACATTCTTTGATTTAAATTTAATTTAACAGATATGTTAATATTCAAATCTCATGCAAACAGATAACTGTTGAACAACAAACAGGAATCACTGGAATGTCGAAAGCAGGTGCATTATCACAAAAAAGCCTAATTGCTGAGATTTTGTAAGGGGTATGAATAATTGTGAACAGGCACAAACAAGCAAATCTATATTGTTATGCAAATAATGCTGAGCCAAAAACATGTGCTCTTGTGCAAGGCAACTAACTGTCCTAGGATACAATGGAAGTTCTTTCACAATAGTTTTTGGGAGTGAGGAAATTTGAAATTGTTTAGATTGTTCAAAGGGTATGAATAATTTTGAGCACAACTGTAAAGAGGTTTCGCACCGTCAGGGATACCGATACGGATACGGATACGTCATGACGTTATAAGCTTGTGCGCGTAATCGTAGTACACATGTTTTTATAGGCGTAACATAACAACTGATACCGGCTATGCAGATTTCTCGCAATATCTTTGATGGATTAATAAATTGTATGCATTTTGTTCATTTTTTATGTACAGTTTTTGTTCGTGAATACAGATCAAATTTAATTAGTAATGCCCATGTGAAAGCGAGGAAAACCAGCTGAAAACAGAGCCAGGAGCAGAGATGATTTAGCATACAACTGCATACATACGTGTACATTGACACTGTGTATCAACGTGAACGGGTACCGTTGTCATATCCGTATTCGTAACCGTATTCGTTATTTTGCGAACCTCTCTATTATATCATTTGCAGATGAAACTGTTTTACCAAACTGCGTGACGCAATGGTTGCACTACGCGCATACTCAGTACTTTTCGTATATTAACCAGCTGCAGCCAGGAGAGAGCACTTTCACCTAATGGTAATTGCATACGTACTATCCGTTCAGTCATAACAATAGTGTGCGCCGATGTTATGTGTAGCCATCCTACTTGTTTCGATATACCGAGATAATTTATCTCACCAATTTGACTTGGAATAATGGACTTGGCGAGATACTAAGTCGACTTTTTGTTACCAAGTCGACTTCCCAAATCTATTAAAGGAGCACACCGGCTCTAAATAAACCCATACATGATTTTGAAGGTCTTTCCGGAATAAAATGAAGAGAGCATAAAAATAAACCATCAAATTTTGCCGTTTTGAGCATTTTATTTAAACAAAAAGAAAATCAAGGTCACGTGATTTATTTTAACCAGACTTCTGATTCTGATAAATCACATGTCATTGCGAGTTAATTATATTTCGAGCAGTATGGAAGTTTGCTACTGCTGTACGGCACCATATTCAGCCCCGATTTGTTTTTGTGTTTTTTTTCAAAATATTCCTGGTATTTGACAAAAGAGACTATTCGTTAAGGTTATGAAACAGAGTTATAGATAACTGTGAAATATTGAACGTACGCGTAGGGGCCAATGAGACACAAGCCTCGTGGTAATAATCCCCTGACATAGGCGTAGCAAGCTCTTAAAAAGTGGGGTGTGGGCAGAATGTTGGGCGCACAGCGGGTCGCCGTAGTGTCGCTCAGTGCGCAGGGGCGCATTTTTTTTTACACCAGAATTTGGCAGAAGACGCACTATTTCACTGCTGGTGAAGAGACTAAAGTTCCTCGTAGGTATACATGTGCTGTATAATGCGCTCTACATGTGCATGTAGATTACACACTCTGTTACATACATGTGTACTGTGTACGTACGTACTGTACATGTACTATAATAAGACAAATGTCATGATTGATTGGAAAGAAAAAAAACTGCATAGCCTACATATTAAAATATCAGCCAAATGATCAGTGCATGTTTTTTATGTTAATGAATTAATTGTTTTGTTAAAAAAAAAACACCTTCGATCAACAACACTCCCACAAAAGTATGTATAGCCATAAGCATATAAGGTAACTCTGTTTCCAAAACGTTTTTCTTCTTTCCCTTGAAGCACGTTTCAATCGTTCTTTCGAAACGACGTTTCGATCGTTTTTTTTCTCGAAACGACGATTCGATAGTTGTTTTCTTCGAAACGACGTTTCGATCGTTTGTTTTTGATCGTTATCGATCGTTCTTTTGAAAGACGTTTCGATCGTTATCGATCGTTCTTTCGAAACGATGTTTCTATCGTTCGTTCGACGTTCTTTCGAAACACGTTTCGATCGTTCTTTTGAAACACTTTTTGATACTTCTTTCGAAACACTTTTTGATCCTTCATTCGAAACACTTAAAGCATTTTTCGTTACCTAAAAACACTTTTTTCGATCATTTCTTCTAAATAGTCCGAAACACTTTGTTCCCTCAAAAAATATTTTGATCAAAAAATGTATTTCGAGAGAACAAAATATTATTTCTATCAATAAGACTTTATTAAGTTTTAAAATTCGGATGTTGAGATTGGAAAATTCTTTAAAATTACCCAGTAAAGTATGTGCATATTTGATATGGAAAAACCCCGTTAAGGGTGGGAAAATTAGAGACTTTCACAGGAAATACATGTAGTATATATTAAACTATATGTTTTGCACACAAGATCTCGAAGCCAAGATCGGCTACCCCTCATTTTGTTATTTCCTATAATGGTGAAAAGTCACCGGTATCATCGTCGACAGACGCGCAGTTTGCAATAATTGGCTTATAGGGCTTATTACGCATGCGCGACTTCTTCGTAAGTTCGGTACGTGATCTGTAACGAAGGATAACCCCTTGCAGTGATGTAAACAAAGAAATGCGCGCGCGGCGGGGGGTTGGGGGTGGGGTGGTGGTGGGGGTGGGGGGGAGGGGTGGTTTTGGTGAGCGTATTATATAATATAATATCAATGCCATTGACGTGGCGTTTTGTTAGCGGGGTTATATTGCATGTATGAGATTATGGCCTACAATTATGGTCCTGGACCATTATTCGTTGTTATTACAGACCATATGATAATTTAATTTAACGTCTTGAGAAGAGACTAGGGTATGGGTAAAGGGTTAGGTGTCAGGGGTTAGGGTTAGGGTTACGGTTGAATTCATTAAAAAGTGAAGAGCCTGCAGCGAGTACGCTTGGTGTAGGTGATTAGAGTGACAGACTTCTGTTACGAATGTCCCTGGTTCGATTCCTATTTATTCATACTCTTTACTTTGTTTTAAAAGATAAAGTAGTTAGAAGCTTGAAAGAGCCAGAAAAATGAGAAAATTTGGCTTATGGTACAGGACAATTATTGTAGGCCAAAAACCCACGCGTGCGTGTTATATTAGTTTCGTTATTTTTTTAATTTGTGCCGACAGTACCGTGATTTTGCCGCCAAACTATGAATTACATCATATATGGGAGGCAACAAAGTGGGGCCTAATTGACATCTTGCTCCCCCCTACGCATATGCCTGCAACTCGGCGGTGCCGTGAAACGGTGCGCGCATGGGCCTAGCGAGTCGTTGAACATGTGGGATGGGGGAAGGGAGCCATACCGCCTGGTGTGTCTTGTCATTAGGTGTTTTAGTCTGTACACCTAACTGTTAGCTCCACTCGAAACTCTCACAACAGCCGGTTGCTCGAGTAATTCGTGAAGAATAACCACTGCGATGTCAACTCCTCCATAACGGAGGGAAATCACCAGCAGAAAATGCGAGATATCCAAAGCAAAAACCGACAGGAGAAGGGCAAATTGTTTGCGACGAAGTCGTAAGGCTCGCACAATAGTTGCAACGGCTGGTAAAAATAACCCGACTTTTGATCTCTTTTGTTGATTTTAAGCATTTGTGGTTAATTACGGGTCATGTTGATTTTTTTTTTCACAACAATCATCAAAACATTATTGTCAATGATGCTACATCGCATTATGTAAACAGTAGGCCGGTGTGTTCCTTTAAGTCGACTTGGCGAGATGTTTTATGTTGACAAGTCGACTTCATAGATCCACCGAGCAAGATAATTTGTTAGCAAGATAATTTGTTGCCAAGTCAACCTCCTGTTGCCAATTCGACTTATTCTTTCGCCAAGTCGACTTGGTAGATTTAGGAAGTCGACTTGGCAACATACATTATCTCGCCATGTCGACTTAATCTACGTTATAAGTCAACTTGTGAGATACATTATCTCGATATCTAAACAAGTGGGATGGCACTCACAGAGCGCCGTAATACCTCCGATCATACACGCGAGACTGGTATATACCTTTAGGAATATGATGTACTGCTTCTGCTCAGCTTTATAACGCGGTGCCATGTTATCGTTTGGGAAAACAGCCACGATAAACGTGGCTATTGTTGCTAAACTCAAAACATTCATGATGGCAAGTCCGCGGGACAGATCTGTATTTGAAAAAAAATGCGTTAACGTCAATGAATGAAAAACATAATGACGTCAGATTTGTTTACATTGTGCGTTTTTCTGTGGCCGTACAAATCGTCTGGTTTCCTAAGGCTCCCATAGAAATACGTACATGTAAAGATAATGAGACGCCCGTCTTGGATCTATTACACATAAAAAGGTCGCGAGAATCCATACTGAGCTTGAAGTATTCAAGCAGTGTTATGTATGATTCAAGCCTGTATATTGCAATTTCAAAACAAAAACTACATGATTGAAAAACAGCATTACATAACTATTAAAAGAATAATGTGGATAAACTGCCTTACTGAAAATTCATCCACATAGCGCCTAGATGAGTAATACTTCAGAAAACCTAAACAAATTCATGCATGGTTTTTGTGTCGAATAAATAGTAAAAAATTGTCTGCAGACATTTTGTTTTAAACAAGCACCTTCAGTTGGGACAATTTTACACGGGAAAAAGTAATGCGGTGTTTGTTACTATTGCTATCGGCACTTTTAGTCGGATTTTTCTTGTCAACTCATGCAGTAAAATTGTGTGTAACTGCAATTGATGTATTAGGGCTTTACTATCACACCTCATTTCATCATCTTTTCCGCGCTTCGGCCGTCGGGATAGCAGTCTTCTTCCAAAAATCCAAATTCAACCCCGATTTTACCAACATACTTATTCTACCTTGGCAGGGGTAAAACAAATCGATCCGCATCATTTTTTCTCGAAGTACTTAGTCCATGGGCCAGAGGGGCCCACCGTGCACCCTCACATCCCCCTAGAATTGACAAAACAACATTTTTTTCTAGTAGGTTTGCATATGTACTTCATTTTAACACTTGTTAACATGATATTAACTAGGACTCACTACTTGAATTTGGATGTTACATGAACCATCAAGTCCAAGACTTGACGGCCATTTTAGGGTTAGGGGAAATTTAAATATCCATTGTTCCGTCAAAAATTGTCGTAGAGATACAAGTTACCCCTCAAAATGTAGGTCTTGGTGAGTTCTACACAGTGGTACATGAGTTATGTCTCTAAATTTAGTAAGTAGGTCATTAGAGGTCAAAAGGTCAATTTTAAAGAGAGTTTCGCTAAATTTGGTAATCCTCGCCATCAAACAAAACTGTACTTGTAAATTAATAAAGTTTTACTATATATAACATGATATTATTCTGACTTAACGTATTTTATTCGCTATATAAATACAGGTTAATTTGATTATATTGGTAGAAAGGCTTTCTGCCACAACGTGGGAAATAAGCGGGTCATTATAGCACAAAAAATACCCCAACATCAAAAAAAAACTTACAGGCATGGAAGGGGTGGAGACAATGACTTCTCTAATATAACTGCTGATGTCAGATGTAGCTAATTTTATTGTTCAGTAATGTGTATAACATGATACGGTGGCAAGACTGGCTGCACCACCCACCATATTAGCCGCTAAGGCAGGGTGGGCCACTCTGCCAGAATTGCCTCCCTGACAACCTGCTCTTCTAGGGCTGTTTTTGAGACATGGGATTCAAAAGGTCTGGTCAGGCCCATGCATGTTTAATCAGGATAAAAACCTAAAAAACTTCAGCATGAAGCCATCCCAGCCCAGCTCTAAACCATCCCGGCCCAGCCCGAAGCCATCCCAGCCAAGCTCAATGCCCTCCCAGCGATGCCCAAACCCCAAAACCCCAGACTAAAGACATCACAGCCCAGCTATAAGCCATCCCAGCCCAGCCCGAAGCCATGCCAGGCAAGCCTGAAGCCACCAAAGCCTAGCCCGAAGCCATCCTGTTTCAGCCAGAAACCATCCCGGTTTAGCCCGAAGCCATACTAGCCGAGCCCGAAATCAACCCGGCCCAGCCCGAAGCCATCCCGTCCCAGCCCGAAGCCATCCCGGCCCAACCTGAAGCCATCCTGGCCCAGCCCGAAGCCATCCCAGCCAAGCCCAATGCCCTCCAAGCTACATCCAAACCCCAAAACCCCAGCCCGAAGCCATCCCAGCCCAGCTCTAAGCCATCCCAACCCAGCCCGAGGCCATACCAGCCAAGTCTAAAGCCATCCCGGCCCAACCTCAATCCATCCTGGCCCAGCCCGAAGCCATCCCAGCCAAGCCTAATGCCCTCCAAGCTACATCCAAAGCCCAAAACCCCAGCCCGAAGCCATCCCAGCCCAGCTCTAAGCCATCCCAACCCAGCCCGAAGCCATTACTGTCTGTACCGAAACCATGCCAGCCCAGCCCGAAGCCATCCCGGCCCAGTCTGAAGCCATCCCGGCCCAACCTGAAGCCATTCCAGCCAAGCCCGAAGCCATCCCAGCCAAGCCTAATGCCCTCCAAGCTACATCCAAAGCCCAAAACCCCAGCCCGAAGCCATCCCAGCCCAGCTCTAAGCCATCCCAACCCAGCCCGAAGCCATTATTGTCTGTACCGAAACCATGCCAGCCCAGCCCGAAGCCATCCCGGCCCCGTCTGAAACCATCCCGGCCCAACCTGAAGCCATTCCAGCCAAGCCCGAAGCCATCTCAGCCAAGCCTAATGCCATCCCAGCTCAACCCAAACCCCCAAACCCCAGCCCTATATGCCATCCCAGCCCAGCCCGAAGCCATCCCGGCCCAGCCCAAATCAATCCCAGCCCAAACCGAAGATACCCCGAGCCCAGCCCGAAGCCATTCCGGCCCAGCCTAAAGCCACCCCAGCCCAAAGCCACTGCACCCTGACCCAACCTAAAGACCTCCCAGTGCAGCCCGGAACCCTCCTAAGTTTGTTAGGTTTTTATTCTTATTAAACCTGCATGAGTCTGATGACCAGACTTTTTGAATCCCATGTCTCAAAAACAGCCCTAGAAGTGCAGGTTGTCAGGGAGGCAATTCTGGCAGAGTGGCCCACCCTGCCTTAGCGGCTCAGATGGTGGTTGATGCAGCCAGTCTTGCCACAGTATCATGTTATACACATTAATGAATAATAAAATTAGCTATATCTGACATCAGCAGTTATATTAGAGAAGTCATTGTCTCCACCCCAAGTTGTTTTTGATGTTGTGGTATTTTTGGTGCTATATTGACCTACCTATTTCTCACGTTGTGGCAGAAAGCCTTTCTACCAATATAATCAAAATACGTTGAGACAGAATAATATCATGTTATAGTAAAACTTTATTAATTTACACATACAGTTTTGTTTGATGGCGAGGATTACCAAATTTAGCGAAACTCCCTTCAAAATTGACCTTTTGACCTCTGTTGACCTACTTACTAATTTAAAAGACATAACTCATGTACCACTGTGTAGAACTCACCAATACCTACTTTTTGAGGGGTAACGTCCGGGGAACAATGGATTTTGAGGGGAACAATGGATATTTGAAGTTTCCCTAACCCTAAAATGGCCGTCAAAGGTCTTGGGATTGAGGGTTCATGTAACATCCATAATCAAGTAGTGAGTCCTAGTTAATCTCATGTAAACAGGTGTTAAAATGAAGTACAGATGCAAACCTACTGGAAAAATGTTGTTTTGTCAATTTTAGGGGGCGATGGGGGGGGGTGGGGGGGGAACGGTGGGCCCCTCTGGCCCATGGACTAACATTTTTTGCGTTCCCATACCATCCATTTTTTTTATCCGGATAAAAGTGAGCTTATCCAAGACATGTAAAATCTGCTTTGGTGTGAACATGTCCCATCGAGAAAAGCCTTCCTCGAAAATGGAACCACATACAATGTGAACAGAAAATGAAGATGCAGTCGTTGCCAAACGCGTTTAAGACCACCTTTAAGAAAGTACATATTTTTCTTCTGAATCCATGCAGTGATTGCATCATCATCAATTAATATTGCATCAAATTTTTAAACATGCACGTTCTTTTCAAGGTTTTCTGAAGTATTACTGCATCTACGTGGCTGAGATTTCTACAAGGCAGTTTATCAACATTATTAGGTGATCGGGCTCAACCCGATCACCTATTGATATTGTACGATTTCTTTGTCTTTTTTGGCTTTTTCGTTTAGGACGAAAAAGCCTTTGTTTTCGTTTTGATTTTTTTTTTTTTTTTTCCCCGTTTATTTCTTCTTTTGATTTTTTTCCCATAGACAAAGTACGCTTGATTTTCATAAAATTAGGTACAGGCATGGGCCCCATCACAAACTTCCACCACCATGTAGAACATCACCATGACGTCAATGATTACGTAATTATAATTATTTATATGGATTTTCGTCATAAAAATTAGCCAAAAATGCATTTCGTAAAATGTTTCCCTCTATAAAACCACATTACCCAGGGTCTTCATAAATAGCAGACATTATAGATCAGATCCTGCGCTACAATTTACTTTGTGTACTCATTTTCATCTGACCCTTCCTTCCTGGGTCAATTGAAGGCCAAAGTTCAGCCAAGTCAACATTTCCGTATATACAGGGTGGATTTAAAAAAACGAAACCCAGATATTATTGCTAATTGTAACTAAAGTAGGGCGCTAATGAATGAACTGGAGATATCATCTGTTAGGGTTGAATCCCCTCTTTAAAATGACACCATGATCATGTCATTATGTTTTCGGTTGACTGAGCAGTGACCAGTGTTATGCCAGGGGCCTAGTTTTAGATTTGACCGTTCTCAATGCGAGCAAACGTCGTACAAATAAATCTTTACCGTAGCTGTCTATTCCGTGTGCCCTGTGTGACACGGCGTCGACCGAGACGGTGACACGGTAACTTTTAACTGTGTCTACCACGGACGTGTAATTCTACAGAAGATGGTTTAACAAAAGGACATGTGAGTAGGATACAATCTTTTATGTTATTTCAGTCTTATTTAAGAGAGTCCACTCTCTACACGAAAGTAGTTGTATGTTATTGAGGGAATGTCGTAGTTTTGCCGTGAAGCATTGATTCCAATGTTTGTTTTCTTCCTTTTAGGTTTAGTAAGGTGCAAAGCTTAATATAGGCCTGATATCATTAAGTCATTGTCAGGATTTTATTGAACCATCTTCAACAAATCTAATTACGAAATTGTTCCTTCTTGGCCAAACTCTTTTCAATCTTAACAAATTATGTGCTCTGGTTTCTGCCTTTGATGACTAATATATGTATATCAGTTTTTCGAGTCAACATCGGATTTCCATCCCAAATGTGAACAAAACAAACTAACAATGAACAGTTTAGAATTCGCAAAGGGAAATAAAACTTGCCTCTAAACTTACTTTTCAGGATAAACTTTTTAAATATTTAATTTATAACTGCATGTGACATTATGACAAATAGTACTAATTTTACAGTAACTTAGGCCTAATCGATGTTTTTAAATGTGCAAAAACTGAAATTGCCATATTTTCAAATCTAAACATATTTTCTGAATCGATGAAGGCTTCTGTACTATTTCCATTAAATGTAAATGTTATTTTGTTTTATATGAAATTTGGCTTAATACTCTCTTAGTATAAATCCTGAACCTACATGTTATGATACTCCTCAAGGAGCTAATTAAGTAATCAAAAGTTTTTACCTGCACCATAACTTGGTATCTCACAGTTCATCAAACATCTCGAAGTGGTAGATCTGTATAGCAGTACTCCCCCACCCAGGCAAACTGACACAACTCAAAAAATGTTCATCATCAGGTATCAGATTAAAGGAGCATACAATTTAATGTTTTCCATATTCAAACATTCATAACAAATCAGCCGATTGACCTATGATCGTGATTCCTGCGCCACATACGATCACTAGCAAATGTCGTTAATTGATGACGTCATCACGTGACAAATTAAAGGTGATCAAATACAAGTATATGCAGACGCGCACATTGCTTGACCTTTGACCTCGTTTCCTAGTGGTCAAATCTTCGTTGGCTTATAATTTTAAAGTGATAACAAACAACACGGGATTCATAGCATTATGGTTAGGTATAGCCAAGCTTTTAAAAAAATGAAAAGGGTGACTTTTGACCTCGATAACCATTAGTCAAACAGTTTTTGGCTTATAATTTAAAATTGTTCAAAAATAGATGATTTAGCTAATCATTGTATTCTGGTTAGGCGTTTTTCAAGTTTTAAAGTAAAAAAATGTGAAAAAGCCCTACGCTCTGTTCATAGAACAGACGTAGCTCTAGTTTTTTTTTTTTTTTTTTCCTTCTTTTTCCACTTAAACGTTTCCAGAGCTTTTCTTCGAAACGGTTCAAGCTATCAACTTGAAACTTGGTAGGAACATCAACCCCAATGTGAAGGTGTGCATACAAGTGTGACGTCACCGTGACGTCATCGGGTATCAAATTACAACAACAAAATGACCAAAATATGCATGTTTTAAAATGCTTCCGTCTGGAAAACCACGTGACTCATGATCTTCGTATTTGACAGGCTTATATATCAGATCATGGCCTACAATTTTCTTCGTGTGGGAATTTTCATCTGACCCTTCCTTCTGGGGTCAATTTGAGGTCAAAGTTCAAATAAAACGAAAATCTCAATTTTTGCACTTATTGAGCAACAATGCCCATCAAACCAAGCTGAATCTTTAAGAAACTAAGTACAGGCATAGGTCCTATGGCAGACTTTCACCAGCGTGTATAATATTATGATGGCATCAAGCGTGACGTCATCGTGACGTCATCAAGTATCAAATTACACCACCAAAAAACACAAATATGCATATTTTAAATCGTTTTCGTCTCAAAAACCACGTGACCCAGGATCTTCGTATTTGGCAGGTTTATAGATGACGTTCTGTGCTACAATTTTATTTGTGTGTGCATTTTCATCTGACCCTTCCTTCTGGGGTCAATTGGAGGTCAAAGTTCAACGAAAACGAAAATCTCAGTTTTTACACTTACCAACAACAATGCCCATCAAACAAAGCTGAATCGTTAGTAAATTAGATACAGACATAAGCCCTATGGCAGACTTTCTCCAGCATGTATAGTATCATGATGGCATCAAGTGTGACGTAATCATGACGTCATCAGGTGTCAAATTACAAAAATTCAAAGGTTATTATTTCCAAAATTCATATCTCAAGAACTGTAAAAGATACTTGAACAATTCTTTCACAACATGATAAGTCTAAATGAACTGAACAAATCATATGATGTCATGACCCCTGTGTGACGCCTACTTCCGGTGAAAACCGGAAGTTGTTCGAAAATGTGCAATTTGTTAGCATTTTGAATGCAAATAGATTCAAAGTGGTAGTGAATTTGACCATATTTCTACGGAACGAAATGTTTCCACACATGTGGACCTTTTGACTATACCAATAGTGACGTCTTCGCATGGACGGTGGTTGCGTAATGTGGTGTAAAATTACGCAAATTTGGAGCTGAATTGTTTAAAATGCTGTATCTTGAGAACCACAACAGATATTGGTATGATTCCTTCGCCACATTTAAGAACTTGATGTTAATCAAATTGTTGAACAATTTGTGCACAAAATTGTGACGTCATGATGTCGTCACAGGTGTCAAATTACCAACATTCAAAGGTTATTATTTCAAAAATTCATATCTCAAGAACCATAATAGATACTTGAACAATTCTTTCACAGCATTATAGGTCTAAATGAGCTAAACAAATCATATACTGGCAGACCCCTGTGTGACCCCTACTTCCGATCTAAACCGGAAGTTCATCGAGAATGTGCCAGCTTTTAGCATTTTGAATGCAAATAGAGCCAAAGTGGTAGGGAATTTGACCATAGTTCTACGGAACGAATTGTTCCCACACATGTGGACTTTATGACTATACTAATGATGACATCATCACGTGCACGGTGAATACGTAATATGATCTCAAATGACAAAATCTTGAGAACTGTAATATATATTCGAAAGATTATTTCACTACATGTAAGAACTTGTTCTTCAGTAGATCCTTGAGCAATTTGTGCACACAATAGTGACGTCATGGTGAGATTGACTGGGCCAATAATGACGTCATCAGACACACACTTAAATGTTAGCGTATAATAATTAAAGAGTCATATGTCCTAAGAATTCCAATACTGGCAATCGATATGTGAATGTTTCTTTTGCAACATCGACCAACTCAAGTTTTCAACCAATTTTAAATGTGTGACGTCATCATAAGATCAATGTCTATGTCACCCGATCACCTTGCGTTTGTAAAAGACACAAACGCGAAGCTCTAGTCTTTTTCTTTTTCTTTTTCCACTCAAACGTTTCCAGAGCTTTTCTTCAAAACGGTTCAAGCTATCAACTTGAAACTTTGTAGGAACATCAACCCCAATGTGAAGGTGTGCATACAAGTGTGACGTCATTGTGACGTCATCGGGTATCAAATTACAACACAAAAATGACTAGAATATGCATGTTTTAAAATGCTTCCGTCTGGAAAACCACGTGACCCATGATTTTCGTGTTTAGCAGGCTTATAGATCAGATGATGGCCTACAATTTTCTTTGTGTGGGCATTTTCATCTGACCCTTCCTTCTGGGGTCAATCTGAGGTCAAAGTTCAACGAAAACGAAAATCTAAATTTTTGCACTTATTGAGCAACAATGCCCATCAAACCAAGCTGAATCTTTAAGAAACTAAGTACAGGCATAGGTCCTATGGCCGACTTTCACCAGCGTGTATAATATTATGATGGCATCAAACGTGACGTCATCGTGACGTCATCAAGTATCAAATTACACCCCCCCAAAAAAACCAAAATATGCATATTTTAAAATGCTTACGTCTCGAAAACCACGTGACCCAGGATCTTCGTATTTGGCAGGTTTATAGATGACATTCTGTGCTACAATTTTCTTTGTGTGGGCATTTTCATTTGACCCTTCCTTCTGGGGTCAATTGGAGGTCAAAGTTCAACGAAAACGAGAATCTCAGTTTTTACACTTTTACACTTACTAACAACAATGCCCATCAAACCAAGCTGAATCGTTAGTAAATTAGATACAGACATAGGCCCTATGGCAGACTTTCACCAGCGTGTATAATATTATGATGGCATCAAACGTGACGTCATCGTGACGTCATCAAGTATCAAATTACACCCCCAAAAAAAACCAAAATATGCATATTTTAAAATGCTTACGTCTCGAAAACCACGTGACCCAGGATCTTCGTATTTGGCAGGTTTATAGATGACATTCTGTGCTACAATTTTCTTTGTGTGGGCATTTTCATTTGACCCTTCCTTCTGGGGTCAATTGGAGGTCAAAGTTCAACGAAAACGAGAATCTCAGTTTTTACACTTTTACACTTACTAACAACAATGCCCATCAAACCAAGCTGAATCGTTAGTAAATTAGATACAGACATAGGCCCTATGGCAGACTTTCACCAGCATGTATAGTATCATGACGTCATCAGGTGTCAAATTACAAAAATTCAAAGGTTATTATTTCCAAAATTCATATCTCAAGAACCGTAATAGATACTTAAACAATTATTTCACAACATGATAAGTCTAAATGAACTGAACAAATCATACGATGTCATGACCCCTGTGTGACGCCTACTTCCGGTGCAAACCGGAAGTTGTTCGAAAATGTGAAATTTTTTAGCATTTTGAATGCAAATAGATTCAAAGTGGTAGTGAATTTGACCATATTTCTATGGAACGAAATGTTTCCACACATGTGGACCTTTTAACTATACCAATGGTGACGTCTTCACATGGACGGTGGTTACGTAATGTGGTGTCAAATTACGCAAATTTTGAGCTGAATTGTTTTAAAATGCTGTATCTTGAGAACTACAACAGATATTGGTATGATTCCTTCGCCACATTTAAGAACTTGATGTTAATCAAATTGTTGAACAATTTGTGCACAAAATTGTGACGTCATGATGTCGTCACAGGTATCAAATTACCAACATTCAAAGGTTATTATTTCCAAAATTCATATCTCAAGAACCATAATAGATACTTGAATAATTCTTTCACAGCATTATAAGTCTAAATGAACTAAACAAATCATACACTGACATGACCCCTGTGTGACCCCTACTTCCGGAAGTTAATCGAGAATGTGCCAGCTTTTAGCATTTTAAATGCAAATAGAGCCAAAGTGGTAGGAAATTTGACCATAGTTCCACGGAACGAATTGTTCCCTCACATGTGGACTTTATGACTACATATATACCACTGATGACGTCATCACGTGCACGGTGGTTACGTAATTTGGAGAAATTATTTTTTGGGTCCCTTGATAATTAAGCTAACTCAGTCGTTTGAGGGCGCTATGCCAAGCCTCCACTAATCTGACGATTTGCGCCCATATATAGTGCTCGACTTCTAATAATAGAACTTGTATCTAGGCGGCCTGTCTGCTGTCAGAGGTCATAATGTATCTTTTTAGGGAGGATGTCTGGTCCACACGGCCAATGATATACACGTACGTACGTGCGCGTGTAGTGAATAAGTCAGACAGACGAGACATAATAAGCAGGGCTTGATTTACAACCGAGAAAATTGGACTTTTGAAGATGTAAAACTGCTAGTTTCCGTGGCATCATCGCCAGGAAAGTTGAATGAACACTTGATAGCACAAGGACATTTACTTTTGGTGACTTAGCTATTGTATCTTGGGTGTAATTATGTACGGCTAGCCTTAGTCGGCGGACCAGAGTAAATATGTCTTCTCCCCGAAAACTGTGAATGTGACTTGCTGGAAATCGTTGCTGTGTTGGAAATAAAATGGACATGGTGGACCGCAAATCAAGTTGACTGGAGCGTCAGTTTATTCTAGATGCAATTGAACCCCAACTCCCCACACGGCGAGATACTACAGTAATACGATCTCAAATGACAAAATCTTTAGAACTGTAATAGATATTAAAAAGATTCTTTCACCACATATACTTGTCAAAACTTGTTCTTCAGTAGATACTTGAACAATCTGTGCACACAATAGTAACGTTATGATGAGATTGACAATTGTGACGTCATCAGATACACAATTTTAGCGTTGAATAGTCAGAGTCATGTCTTGAGATTTCCAATACTTTTTCAACATCAAACAACTCAAGTTTTCAAACAATCTCAAAACTGTGTCGTCATCATCATTTCAATGTTTATGTCACCCGATCACCTTGCGTTTGTAAAAAACACAAACGCGAAGCTCTAGTTAGTTATGTAATGCTGCTGTCCCTATTGTAAAATGTTTTCCAATCGTGTAATCTGTCTTTAAATTATGCTTCGTCACCAAATAGAATAATCTGTATGAGAGATTGTTTAAGCCCAAGTCACACTTTCTCGGATGGCCCCACTGTCGGGCCACGTACTCTCCGGGTGAACCACTGTAAAATAAAAAATGCTGGGTAAAATAAAGTTGGAGAATTTCATGTTGGCTTTTGTCATATTTCCTCAACATATGCATACAATGTTCTGTTGGGTAAAACATCCAGAAAACCAACGTTGGTTACATGCAAGGTTCTGTAAATTGGGGAAACAGCGGGTATTTTTTGGCCAGGGTATTTTTTACCTCTTGCTGAAAGTATTAAAAGGTTGAGCATATATACAGACAAACAATATTTTCTCCATCTGTTGGAGATTGTGAAGACAGGAGTGGGCGCTTCAAAATATACTGTAAACAAATCTGGGTAAAATAAAGTTGGAGAATTTCATTTGGACGTTTGTTGGGTCATATTTCACCAACATTTGCAAAAAATAATTTGTTGGGTAAACCATCCAAACGAGCAACGTTGGTAACATTTGAAGTTCTATACGGCCCTTACGATTTTTCTCTCATCCCAAGTTACATTGGTCAAACGATGTCCATTTATTCGGCACTTATTATACCGTGTACTGAAAGTATTAAAATGCTGAGCAAATTATACACTCATGACATTTATCTCCAGTTATTGGATAATTTTCAACACAAAGCAGGACGCAATCTACCAACCGCACACCTAGTACCCGAACAACCGCATACATGCACTGTAAATAATAATTTGGCGCGCAAAATACCTTTGTACAATTGTTAAATTCTAGAAATCAATGTTTGGGTAGATGTGCATATATCTAATCGTTGGTTAAAAGTTAATTATCCATCGTTTGGGTAAATGTACTTGGCCAAATTATTGTTGGTTAAATTCAACATGAGCAGAAATATTTTTGTTTATGCCCAACATGTTGGCTATCTCGGGCCAAATATGCCCGACTTTTGGGTAAGCCATGTTCATAATATGACCAACATGCTGCAGAAAGTATTTGCTGTATAATTGTTGAGCAACCCAGGTCTAATTTGCTCGGATTGGGCAGCATTTGTTTGGATTGTGGTGTCAGTAATTTTATCACAGACTTGCAAATAATAAACCTGAAACACAGTGTGATAATATATTGTAGAAAACAGTTTTTGTACGTTAAGTATGTTAAGATGAATGAAATGGGTCCTTTGCTTTAATGTTGGTTCCGTTTCCTCGGCTTGCAAATTATGTATGTACCAGGAGGCTGTGGAAATTAATGCTTTGGAGCGTATGTTTATGTACGCGTTATTTCCACACTTCTCGTAATGGAGTTGTTCCAGAATCCAGATGTACGTGTATATCCTGATTTTTAAATGTTACTGGTGTAGTCACGCTAAGTGAGCATGCACGAAAACCCAGCAACTTAATGGCTACAGGCATTTCGTAACGTTTCTCAACGTTTCACACACAAACCGCAGCACTGCGTTGTATTTGTGACTAGACTATCTGTCCTGTTGGAGCATACGTACTCCTTAAACAGCTAGTATCCCCCCTGTCCACATTTTTTAAGTTTTCATGTTTATCATGCCGGTGTATGTGTCTACAACACCATCACAACTTGTTTTTCACAAAAAATCGACAGGCTTTTGTTTAAAACGCAAAGCAGATCTGACCCTCTTCACCCGAAATTCTGAAACGCCCGAGGTCATTTGGTTTGTTGATAAACAGGGTTTTGACGTCATCCTGAGAAACACACAAAACGGCCTGTGCAGTATTGGATGGAAAATATACGAAGTAAATGTTCATCATGCCTGTTTTGTCCTTGTATTTCAAAATACAAACGTGAAAACACTTGATGTAAGATGACAATAATCTACTGTTACCTTTTTTGTGAAAAAAACGGCGAAATTGTGGCTCACAATGACGCTCTTTTGAAGTAAATACTGGTGCATTGCGACCGGTGGTTTTGTCACGAAACAAACGGCACACACAGTGCGTGTTGAACGGTCCCTGCGGGCCGTAGTTCCCACGTGTTTGAAATTTGCAAAATACGGTGCGCACATCGGCCGGTACAAGTTAGAACGAGCGAATTTTTCTCTCTATTGGTAATTAAAAAGAAAATATTTCTGCTCTCCTTTTGTCATGGTGTCTGGTAAAGCATACAACCACACAACTACTGGGCACATCTATGGCTTTTTGCATTAGACAAATTATTCAAAAAACACCATTGAACAGAGATGGTTTTCCAGGTTTTTTGCGTGTAAACGTATGGAACTGCCAACTGTGTTTACTCGTGTTTCTCTGGATTGCGTCACGGGGTCATGCGCGTATCATTAATACATAATGAGCGTTTCAGAAATCGCGAAAATCTCACTATCGAAAAAAGCCTAAATGCTGGATTTTCCTTCAAGGGGGATTCTAGCTCTTTAAGGGGTAATGAAAGAAACCTTTTGATTAAAGGTGGATCCCTCGCTGATTCAAGTGTGATGTCCTGAAATGTTGCTCATTTGAGTGGCCAGTACGTCTCTGGGAATGGCGGTGGATAATTCTAGAACACAATTGGATCCGTGTCTGTGGTCTTGATGACTGCTCGATCTGGACTGGTGACGATTGTGATGGAGAATACACGTGGGATTCTCGCCTGACTGGACTTAGACCAAACCAGTGCGTGTTTTATTTGAACGAATAAAACACTTTATAAAACAAGGCTCTTGCCTGTTTCCTCATAATATGATGAGGAAAATGGCATTTGCATAGAATACTGCTGTTCCACCACAAACGGATTAGTGTGGAGAAGTATTGAATAGGCGTTACTACAGATTACAAACAGAAACAAATGTACGAAATGTGAAAACACCAATCATTGGTCAGCAGATGCCAAATTATTGGGACAAGTTGGGGAGGGGAGAACACCAGTTAATAAAATTGTACCCAACGATTGGCTATGCAATCTTACCCAAACTTTGGATGATTGAATTGAACCAACAGTTACATGTATTGGCCCTGCACATTTACCCAAACATTTGGTGATTGTATTTAACCAATAATTGGCCACAAACATTCACCTAGACCTTGGATGATTGAATTTAACCAATGATTGGCCATGCACATTTACCCAAACGTTGGATAATTAACTTTAAACAAAAATTGGATATGCACATTCGCCGAAAGATTGGTTGATTAAATTTAACCAATAATTGTGCATACAGTATCACCCAAGGCTTGGGTAAGGCTGTTACCCAACACCAGTTGGGAATTATGCGCCCCAAAGATGGGTATGTTGATATTTGAACCAACGTTGGGTAAAAAGTTTGGCAAATTTTGCCCGTTTTTTTATCAGTGTATAGTACAACCGTCTTAGCGCCCTAGTGCTGTCCTGGAACATCTCTAACGCCTCCCTCGCATCGGCAGCAAAGAACTCGAAGTAAGTGCTTGGGATGATATTACGGTCTTACAAGGGTCAAATTAGGGTAGCCGTAAGATACACGGATGAAAGGAGGGATTTACCCAGACCGGCCCTGGCACTACCGGACACCCTTCATTCGTGGTCATCCGTCTGGCCATCCGGGACAGTATGACCGGGGTTTGAAGAATATGAAGTGCAGGAAGACTGCTGTTCACAGTGCAATCGTGAAATTTTCGAAATTAGGGATTTTTTTTTTGACCACGACAAAGGCGACCACGCCACAAGGAGGGCAGCTGTTCGGTCTCATATGAGTTCTTTAAGAAAGATGCGTCGTGTTAAAATGCCAAATATGTCGACGATATTAAATGAAATATATAAGCCTGAACAAATTTGTAATATACGAGAATGTAAAAACAACTTGCTCACCTGTTTGGGCTGTGGATATAATCTCGGGCGTGTAGTGTGCGAAATTGCAAATAACTGTCTACAGAGTCAGATCATTTCATTTAAAGATTCGGTATCTCGCCATCTAGTCAATCATTTGGTCCGAACGTCATCTTTCCATGACATGTTTTACTACATCTGAATGATTGACAGGTATACCCGCTGCCATGTTTCCATGTTATACTGCGTCTCAACAAATTGCGTTGCAACTACTGGAAAACTAAAGAGCTAGTAAAACAATTTTCTGGAAAACAATTTGATTTTGCTTTATCCATTGTAGAAAGAAATAAACCTTTTCTCGTTAAAGCTTGTACACAGTAGTGATTTTCATTGTCACAGTTGTTGAATTTACGAAATGTGAAATAGTTTTTAAAATTGATAAAATCAACTCCATAAGTGTCACGACGTAAGTGGGACAATGTCTTACAAGGGTCAAATTGTGGTAGCCGTAAGACCACCCTAAAACTACCGGCGCGCTTTCGTGCGTTTGGGAAAAGGGCAGTTGAGCTAGGGCAGCGTACAGAAAACATTTCACGAAAGCGCAAAAACGTAGCAACGCCACGGCAACTTTGAACATTTCAAAACATCAGTGGGGTTTGCCGGAACGCTAGGGACGTCCGGGGAGTTGGCCGGATCTACACAGATGAAAGGAGGGATGTACTCAGACCGGCCGTGGCACTACCGGACACCCTTCATTCGTGGTCATCCGTCGGGCCATCCGGGACAGTGTGACTGGGGTTTGAAGAATATGAAGTGCAGGAAGACTGCTGTTCACAGTGCAATCGTGAAATTTTCGAAATTATGGATTTTTTTCGGACAGAATGCGGTCTGGATGACCCAAAATACCACGACAAAGGACGACCACGCCACAAGGAGGGTAGCTGTTCGGTCTCATATGAGTTCTTCAAGAAAGATACGTCGTGTTAAAATGCCAAATATGTCGACGATATTAAATGAAATATATAAGCCTGAACAAATTTGTAGTATACGAGAATGTAAAAACAACTTGCTCACCTGTTTGGGCTGTGGATATAATCTCGGGCGTGTAGTGTGCGAAATTGCAAATAACTGTCTATAGAGTCAGATCATTTCATTTAAAGATTCGGTATCTCGCCATCTAGTCAATCATTTGGTTCGAACGTCATCTTTCCATGACATGTTTTACTACATCTGAATGATTGACAGGTATACCCGCTGCCATGTTTCCGCGTTTTACTGCGTCTCAACAAATTGCGTTGCAACTACTGGAAAACTCAAGAGCTAGTAAAACAATTTCTGGAAAACAATTTGTTTTTGCTTTAGGCCTATCCATTGCAGAAAGAAATAAACCTTTTCTCGTTAAAGCTTGTACAGTAGTGATTTTCATTGTCACAGTTGTTGAATTTACGAAATGTAAAAAAAGTTTTTAAAATTGATAAAATCAACTCCATAAGTGTCACGACGTAAGTGGGACAATGTCTTACAAGGGTCAAATTGTGGTAGCCGTAAGACCACCCTAAAACTACCGGCGCGCTTTCGTGCGTTTGGGAAAAGGGCAGTTGAGCTAGGGCAGCGTACAGAAAACATTTCACGAAAGCGCAAAAACGTAGCAACGCCACGGCAACTTTGAACATTTCAAAACATCAGTGGGGTTTGCCGGAACGCTAGGGACGTCCGGGGAGTTGGCCGGATCTACACAGATGAAAGGAGGGATGTACTCAGACCGGCCGTGGCACTACCGGACACCCTTCATTCGTGGTCATCCGTCGGGCCATCCGGGACAGTGTGACTGGGGTTTGAAGAATATGAAGTGCAGGAAGACTGCTGTTCACAGTGCAATCGTGAAATTTTCGAAATTATGGATTTTTTTCGGACAGAATGCGGTCTGGATGACCCAAAATACCACGACAAAGGACGACCACGCCACAAGGAGGGTAGCTGTTCGGTCTCATATGAGTTCTTCAAGAAAGATACGTCGTGTTAAAATGCCAAATATGTCGACGATATTAAATGAAATATATAAGCCTGAACAAATTTGTAGTATACGAGAATGTAAAAACAACTTGCTCACCTGTTTGGGCTGTGGATATAATCTCGGGCGTGTAGTGTGCGAAATTGCAAATAACTGTCTATAGAGTCAGATCATTTCATTTAAAGATTCGGTATCTCGCCATCTAGTCAATCATTTGGTTCGAACGTCATCTTTCCATGACATGTTTTACTACATCTGAATGATTGACAGGTATACCCGCTGCCATGTTTCCGCGTTTTACTGCGTCTCAACAAATTGCGTTGCAACTACTGGAAAACTCAAGAGCTAGTAAAACAATTTCTGGAAAACAATTTGTTTTTGCTTTAGGCCTATCCATTGCAGAAAGAAATAAACCTTTTCTCGTTAAAGCTTGTACAGTAGTGATTTTCATTGTCACAGTTGTTGAATTTACGAAATGTAAAAAAAGTTTTTAAAATTGATAAAATCAACTCCATAAGTGTCACGACGTAAGGGGGACAGTGTCTTCCCGTTTCATCCCGGTTAAACTCGCCCGTTTGCGAGAGCAATGGGTGCGTTCAGTTAGCTATCATTGAGTCATAAGGGTGTTCGTTCAAAGTGTGAACAGTCCGGCAGACCATGGCAACAAAGGTATTTATGTGTACAGCTAATCGAACGCTACGGCACTGCCTCCAGCGCGCGCGCGCGCGGGAAATTCCCAGAACATATATGTATATTGCAACGTGATTAGTATGGTGTTCAGGACCTGCCATCTCGCGTCTCGCGTCTCGCGTCTCGCGTCTCGCGTCTCGCGTCTCGCGTCTCGCGTCTCGCGTCTCGCGTCTCGCGTCTCGCGTCTCGCGTCTCGCGTCTCGCGTCTCGCGTCTCGCGTCTCGCGTCTCGCATATCGCGTATCGCGTATCGCATATCGCATATCGCATATCGCGTCTCGCGTCTCGCATCCCGCATCCCATGATACTTGCAATTTGATACACTGTTTGTTTACATTTCCGCCATTGCCGCGCGCGCTGTAGCCATAGTATGCTTTCGGCCCGGATCTTTAGTGTACCTCGCTACGCGCACGCGACCTGACTTAACCTAGCCGCGGATAGGGCCCAAAATCCAGCCGCGGTCTCAGCCGTGGTCTTAAAATCCCGCTTAAAATCTCATACGGAGGCAGTAAAAGGTGGTCAACTATTATGTTTTTATAACACGAGTTAGATCTGACACTCTGGCAACGAAAATTGTTACAATTCTCATATCAATGGTTTTTTTTCACGGTGTTATCTAACTCAATCATCTAACGGGCAGATCAAATTTTGGAGGGTGCCAATTCGGTCCACTAATTAGTAGTTAATTCAAGGGCTAATGAGGAGTCTCCATTTTCCACTCTAAAAATGCCGAAAACGTAATACTGCTGACAAAATTGTCCCTTTAAAAGTAAATGTACACCACATACTTTATTACACCACATTTTTATTACATAATCCATTTGATCCGTCCATGGGGCAGAACAGATTTTGGAGGTGGCTAAATTGGTCCACTAATTAGTGGTTAATTAAAGGGCTAGTGAAGAGTCTCCATTTTACACTCTAAAAGTGCCGAAAACGGTATACTGCTGACAAAATGGTCCCTTTATATGTAAATGTTAAGTACACCACACAGTTTCCCATATTTTTATTTTTTTACATAATCCCAAATGGATAATGTAATAAAATCCATTTGATCCGTCCATGTGGCAGATCAAATTTTTGAGGGGGCCAATTCAGTCCAATAATTAGTCGTTAATTAAAGGTTAATAAAGAGTTTCCTTGATTTGCAGGCAAAATGGTCCCTTTAAAATAATGTGCATGGGGTGTTTCAAAATAACATGAAATATCTGACAACCAGAATTTCAAAATTTTAAGTGACTTAAAATAACCAAATCACTACATATTTTAAACCAGTGTGCACCATACCTTCTGAGAAGTGGCAATGTTCATTATTTTTTTCAGATTATAGATATCAAAGTGACCAATCAGCAAAATTCTGGGTATTTTTTTATTTATAAAGGAGATTTTATTATCAGTTTTCGTTCAGTTTTAACAAAGTACCCCCCAAGTTCGTTTCAGATGCATTCGATTTAGCCCAAATTTGAATTCAGTTTGGGATCATCCTTCAAAAATTATTATTTAAAGAGAGCATTCGATTTGGTTTTTCGAGCACGCAATCGGAAAAATTTCGCACTAAAATATAAAACTACGCGCATTCAATTTTGAATTACCAGCGAAAACCATTCAAATTCGCCCAAGCCCTGAGTTTGTGCTAAATTGAATGAAGATTAATGACGCAAATTCTAATGTAGATGTCTTAGCGAACAAATGTAAATGTCTTTAAACGAAATTGAATAACTTAATATAAGAACCAAAGAAATTGCGTCCTGATCAAAATCACTTGAATACGTACTTCCACAAATGAAATCGAATGCATTTCTGATGTATTCGAGCGAGAAAACCTATACTAAATAATTTCAATCAGTTTTTGGTGATCGGTTACGATAAAACGATCGTTGCAGTCTTTTTCCTTAAAGCGGGCCTCCCACTGTGCGATTTTTGCCACGAATTTCCTACGAATTGGTACGATTGTGTGTAGAGTGAATAGACACTCTCTAGTAATCGTACCAAATCGTAGAAAATTCGTGGCAAAAATTGCACAGTGGGAGGCCCGCTTAAAACTCGTTGATTATTCCGTTATTCAAACAAACACCCGGGTTGGTGGTGTACTCCTGGCAGCAACCTGATTATATAGGCCTACGGTGTACGCCGCTCAGTGGTAAATTACCAAAAATGGTACTCGGTCTTAAGGCCCTGTCACAAGAAACCGAATTGCATTACCGTTCATGTACCGTACTGATTTATGTGGAATCGGTATTGATAAGGAGTGATCGGTAAGTGGTCGTTTCTCTATCGTTACTGATAAGTTATTGACACTGGCTGTCTCGGGGTTATAAGGACAGCACGGAATTGCTGAAAAAAAGTTTTAAACATGTTCAAAAATTGCCACCGAACTGGAGCACGTTAACGGGTCGTTACTTGCACGCTATCAGCTCGGTATTGGATCTGTTTTGCCGTTTATAAGCCGTTACTGATACGGCAAGGTTTGATATCAGTGTACCAGTACCGGATCACGAACGATTGGATAGCGTTCTGATACAGAGCCGATACCGCACTTCACCTCACCTTACCCCGTTCGCTCCGTTCCTTACATCGTCGTAAACTTATTACTACCGTGTATCTACCGCCTATCACGCACTAATCACGACCGTTCTCCGAACAATCCGTGCATGACACACATGTAGTATAATTTGAACGGAGACGCTTATTTATACACTCGCTAGCCACCCGTTTCCGACGGTTGCCGGTCGGTATGCGTTCGGTATTGGTAAGGTGTTGGTAAGGTTTTGGTAAGTTATGTGCGGTGCGCAACAGTTTATAGAACGGTATTGATTCGTGTGTTCGGTCTTAGAACGGTCTTAGAACGGTAATGGTTAGGTTTAGCAACGGTGAATTCGTCAACAGTACTGTCTCGGCTCGGACAAAATTGCTAGATTCTGGATCAAATTGACCATTTTATGCTGTATACGGTACTGGTACGGAAACAGAACGGTACTGGGGCGGTATGAGAAAGTTGATGAATTGCATTTTATGTCCGTTCTCCACCGTACTAGAAAAATATTAATTTTTCAATAAGGTTTACGAACGTTCTTGCGATTCGGTTTCTTGTGACAGGGCCTTTACGTTATAATAGTTTTCGTTCATAGAAATTTGTTTGCAATAAATCTTACTCAACAATGTAAATAACCAACTGGCTATGCTGCCGAGGATTCCGGGCAAAGCAACGAGCAGTTTAGCTCCAACCTTCTTAAACAGATTTGATCCAATATACCGCATTCTTTTGTTTGGTCAGTTGTGACGGCGTTACCGGCGTAGTTGCTGAACCACCCCAACCAGCAATGATGGCACCCTCTTACGCCAGCTATGACGGTATTATCATACCTATCACTGTAGAAAACGCTATATTACTAAGATGATCAAGATCTTGATACCCTGTTCGTCGAACAAAATTCGAATCTTCTCTGCCAGTATCGTGTCGAAACGTTTCTTTGATTCTTTTAATCTGATTTCTGAGTCCATCCCTGAGATTATTAATCGCCTCTGAAAGTGTCCATCCTTCATCTTCAAGTTTCTTTATTTTTTTCTGGTTTTCGAGTTCGCCTTCTTTTTTAATTTCCTCACTTTTAAGCTTTGTCGTTTTTAAATGTTTTCGTCCAACTCGTCGAGTTTAGCAGCACGTAATTCAAAATCAAACCTTGAATGTTTAAAGTTTTTCGTTTGCAGCCTAAAGTGTCTGACTTGATCTTACGAATTTACTCGTAACATCAGTAGCATCACCCGCCGCTTGTAGCAATGGAGTTCTCTCGTTTGTTGTCGCCAACCTCTTATTCGCCTTCGTGGCGCTTTCATAATTGTTATTGTTTAAATGTCAATTTAATCCTTTGCGAATAAAGTTAACATTATATTTGTTTGGCAGTGTAGACAGTGAATACAAATTTACTTCATCACCTCTTTTATAGGATAACGGCACATCCTTTCTACCCCAACGAATTCACGTATAAAAGTCCTTTTGTATACTTGAACTCATTTGCTATATTCTGCTACTAAATGTCTATTATTTTTTCTCGTGCAATTTTATCGTTCTCTTATTAATTGACTCCTAATGTCTTAAGATATAAACTCCAAACCTGTTTGTTCTACTCGTTACTCTGTTGTTTCTGTATTGGTACCCCCGAATTCACGTTCTTGTTGTGTGGCTTGTTATTGTTGTGTGGCTCGTTGGGGTATAATACACTACTCAAAAGAATTAAAGGAACAAGAGAACATAATGTTTTTGTCATGGTCTATATGGGCTACCGTTAGAACAAGAGGCATTAAAGTTATGTGAAAATCATTCAGGTGTTGTCAATTGATTCTCAAACAATACTCAACAATGTATGGCGAAATTTATTGATGTGGTAGCCTGTTAACATGAATAAAACATGAATGAACAAAAATATGGACATAATAATCTGGCAGGTTATCATGACTATCCGTACATTGTCCACGTTTTGGCAAAGTAAACGTTAATTAATCATTGTCTAGTAACTGGTATGACCTCCTGACAGCGTCGAGGCATGCTTAAAATTAACTGTCTTATGGAGTCTTGAGGAATGTTCTCCCACTCTTCAACCAAGGCCTCTCTGAGTGTCTGTACAGAGTCTAGAGCATGTTCTCGACCTGCAACACGTCTGCCAAGCATGTCCCATGCATGCTCTATATGGTTTAGGTCAGGAGATCTTGCCGGCCAGGGCATCGTGCTGATTCCCTCATTCTCAAGAAAGTTCATGGACACTTGTGCAGTGTGTGCACGAGCGTTATCTTGCACCAGGATGAAATTTTCACCTACGGCAGCAGCATATGGCCTCACAACAGGTTCAAGTATCTCATCTCGATACCTCAAACCTGTTAGTGCACCACCAGCTACCACGACGAGGTCCGTACGCCCCTCCAGGGAGATACCCGCCCACACCATAACTGATCCACCTCCAAAGTGGTCAAATTCGACAATGTTGCAGTTGAAATATCGTTCCCCCGACCGTCTCCAAACCCTTACACGTCTATCATTGGTTGAAACAGTGAACCTGCTTTCATTTGAGAACAGTACTGGTGCCCACTGGTCCATCTGCCAAAATTGATGGTTTCTAGCAAAGTCCAGCCGGGCTCTGCGGTGTACTACGGACAAAATGGGGCATGTGGCTGGTCGTCTGGCTCCCATACCATCTTCATGCAGACGATTCCTGACTAGTTTGATTGGAAACACGGACATCAGTTGCCCTGTGGAAGCTTGTGGCTAAGGATCTTGCAGTAGATCGTCGATTTCGACGTGCCAGGATCCTCAGGTATCGGTCCTGGGGAGGGGTAGTCACACGTCTGCGACCTTGTCCTGGCCTCCTGGTGTACAGACCATCCTGAAAACGTCTCCACAACCGGTTGATGACACTTACGGACACATCAAAATGTACAGCCACCGCACGCTGTGTATTGCCAAATTCAAGGAGCTGGACAGCTCTAGCAACCTCAGCTTCAGTTAACTGACGGCGAACACCAGTACTCAGTCCCAGCAGACAGACAACAATCAACAGAATTGGAAGAACCTTCATTTTGTTGCAAGAAGTGATAACAACTAGTGATGACAAGTGTACCAACACCTTATACAGGGTAAAATAACACGCCTGTGGACACCCCCGTGTCCACGTGTTAGAAGACACGCATGATTTCACCAACATTGTTGAGTATTGTTTGAGAATCAATTGACAACACCTGAATGATTTTCACATAACTTTAATGCCTCTTGTTCTAACGGTAGCCCATATAGACCATGACAAAAACATTATGTTCTCTTGTTCCTTTAATTCTTTTGAGTAGTGTACATTGTTTAGCATGGGGCCTGTAGATTTGGGCAGGTTATTTTAATTTAATAAATTTGTAAATATCATTGGCGAATCCAGGAGGGGGAGGGCCTGAGGGGCCTATATAGCGCCCGCCCGCACCCCCCCCCTAAAAAAAAATTTGAAAGAGAAGGAAGAATGCACCCTCTCCCCATAGTCTATATGGTAGTAGTCCAGGTAATACCACTTTTTTCTAACATTGGGATTGGAGTTTTGCACCAAAAAAAACTTGGCGCTCAGCCCCACCCAAAATGTTCTGGATCCGCCTATGAATATGCATGTAATAAATGACATATACCTATGGATGCCGTTTAGAAGCGACAAGGTTGTTGTTGTTGTTTATTTTATGGCATCTTCGGCAACTAAGGCCCTTCATGCCATCAACTATACGGTTTTAGCTTTAACTATACTACATGTATATTATCAACTTGAGATGACGAAGAAGGAGTTGCAGTTTTAGAAGTGGGAGGAAAACGCCCAGAGAAATGCCCTAGGGGAAAACCCACGCGGGACTGCAAACCCAATCCACATACACGCCCCGGATTCGAACCCGGGACGCCAGAGGTGAAAGGCGAGAAAAGAACCACTACGCCAACCCGACCGCCCCGAAACGACAAGGTAGCGGGAAATCACAACATGGCATAACGGGTCGTCAGCGCAGACACTACTCGATCCAGCGTGATAAACCATGTTTACTATCGTTCTTTGGTCCATTCATATTTTATAATCGTCAATATGAAATTAACTACACCGAACCAAAAAAGTAAGTTCCCCTCTGATATACTTTGACGTAACTCAAACGGGCAATTGCTTACAGTGTAGAGTAATTGGTTTAATGTATTCAGACTTTCTTCGTTCATTACTTCTACTTCTTTATGGGTGACATGTATTCCTTGCCGAGGTATGCTTTTAATTTACCTAAAAGCCACTACTTCAAAATTTTTAGTCGTTTTACTCTCTTTCAAAATATTGTCTAATTCCATCTTTATCTTTTAAATATATATTTTAATTTATTATATAACTTTATAACCACTTTTTCCTGTATAGGACGACCGTTTATGGGTAAAAAAGGTATGTTAAGACGACCGACCGCGTTAGGACGACCAAAAAACGGTCGTCTTAATAACTTTTGTCTCTAAAACCATATTTTTAGGTCGAAAACCATTTTTATTAGGTTTCTCACCATTCTTATTAGGTCGCGAACCATTTCGGTTTAGGTAGAAAACCATTTTTATGAGAACATTTAAGTCCAGAAAATTTGTGTAAACGGCAGAGTTTCTTGCCGACAAATTTGGCGTTTTAGTGGTCCCGCCGAGCACTCTGCCCAAAACGGTCGTCCTATACTGGAAAAAGTAGTTATTATCAAGTATAATCAAAGCTGTAGAGCTATTTTACCTAACAACGTCAATACACCTATATCTGATATAATATCGTTATTGCAACAATTTACAACGAAAAACGTAATTATTTATAATACTTCGTAAGTTACCGGAGGATCAGTCTTCAATATCAACTTGGTGTATTTAAAGTTTTTGAGATTGTACTCTATGTCTTCAATTGTACTTTACGTCTTCTCTGGGAACTCCTTTGTTCTCCTTCATACACTGAGTAAACGATCCCTCGTCCTTGCAATAAAACATGGCGATCCACTCGGTCTGTTCTCTAAAGTCTTTCAGTACGCTGTTTTAGTTTTGTGTCAACAACCAGCAAGAGTGATTGTCGAGCGGACCGCTCATTCCCAGATTGGATAACTCGTAATTGTTGATCTCTTGCATAATCTTTCTGTTATTCAAACCTTGTCGAACACTGCAGTCGCCAATAATAAACAGAGCATGAAATTCCCTCAAGATGTTCCTATTAGTACCGAAAGCTCGGTTTAGATCTGATTTCTCTAAATCGCACAGCATGACGCACTTGTCGCTCGTTATCTACTCGTATTCGAAGTACGACTTTTTTGTGAAGACAGTAAATATTGCCCGATTTCGTTCTTTTGCAGATAAGTACGCAGTGTGGATATTTGGGTAGCTTCATTTAATATTGCAAACTATTAAATCAACCTTCTCTAATTTGTAATTGAGCGTCCATAACCAAATAAATAGAACACTTTAGTCGACCCTCGGTTTCGTCTCCGGAGGTATAGTTAGATTTGAATGCCACCGCCGTGCAAGCCGATGAGTCTACCGCTTCCGTGCGCTGAGTTGTCGTCCGAAGTTCTAAAGTCCTGCCACAGCGCGTACTTGTTGTTAAGGTACTTGCCCAATGAAATGGGGTGCATCTGGAAGTATTTAGAGACTGCACGTGCGGGAGGTTGATGCATTTCGAGGTTTTGGACAATTTTGGACATTTCGCCGAAATGTTGGTCTCTCCTCAACTCCGGTACATAGAGAGCCTCCGGCATGCCTTCCACATGAACCTTTAGTTTAGTCAACTCAGGGTTATAAGTACTGCCGGGGTTAGCGTCCGTGACGTCCTTGAAAATTAGAAGCACTCCCTTTAGGCTGTTTAACTTCGTGGATGATCCCATGGGGGTAGGGTCTCCAGTTCCCCCTCCTCCAGACCGATCAGGCGCATATTTTCGGCAATATTGAACCGATTTACACAATATTGGGGTCGTTACTAGATGTTTTCGAGGGCGCCAAGTCCATTTATGGCACTTTCAAAGTGACCGGAAGTGGCTATCACTGACTTCCGGTGGAGAACTCTCGTATACCATTACCATTTTCATCCACATCAGATTAAAGGTCATTTTCACACTACCCTCTGAACATTTTGCTACCATGGAGCCATATTGCTGAGACCTACGACACTACATTCACAAGTCAAGCTTTAAAATGGACGATGTAATGACGTAATAGCCATTCAAACACGTAAAACATTTAGAAACTGGTTCGGTTGATACTGCCTGCCTGCCATCTTAAATTCATAATGACTCTGTGTACCTGTCTGCTTCATGTAAGCATCAACCCTAGTTGTCTATGTGATATTGTGGCGATATCGGGAAGACGGGCAAACTACGACCAAGAGAAATCCCACCACTGCCACCATTGTGGCGAAAATGGCAAGAAGGAAAAAAACGACCACGACAAATCCCACTGCTGCCACCATTTTGGCAAAAATGATAGGGGGCAGACCGATTCCCCGGGATCGGTCGGCCGATACGGTATCCGACGATACCATCTACAGCAGTGCTGCCACAGGCGAAAATAGTTCAAGGCCTAAGCTTATGGAGTTTAACCTCTCAGGTTGAGCTTTCGAAGGCGGGTCCAGTATCAACCAATCGTTCAAGCCTTAGAGTCAAATGTTACATACATGTGTACGTCACCCATTGTGTGTTCATGCAACACACAGGCACGCACGTAACCAAATGCACGTGCGCGGTAAAACTTTTAGCAAAATTTGATCGTTATATACAGTAAAGTGAAGAATTACTGCATCAAGATGATAATCAAATGAACATAATGACTTTATGAAGAGGAAGGCTCTAATCTGGAAGTCTAAAATGATTTATTGTCGAAAAGTACATGTAATAAAGTAAATGTGCTGCAATCAACACAAATGCAATATGACTAGTGTGTGCATGGTGTACGGCATTTGTTACAATGCTCACAATTTTCCCTGCCCAGTCAGCGCCCAGTCCAGTACGTCCTTGACAAGTCTTTATGAGGTCCAATCACTCGAACTCGCTCGACGACATCAATTTCTCGGGACGTCGTGCCGATTGCCCTTGTCAGTTAAAAGCTTTACAGGAGCGTGGGCTCCAATGCGGAGCGGAGATCGAGTTCACACTCACCAGTACGTTCAGAACCACACATCGACAAAAGAAAGGGATAGTTCACACGTTGCAACCGCACACCGTTCTTACTGATTTCCACCATGTGTAGTCTCAACTCTGATACTAATCACATAACAGTCGCAAAAACCTCAAACGAACCTCCATCTGATACCCAAAGCTAATTGAAAACTGGCTTTCTCCAAAAGATGCCGAGACTCGAACATCATTCCTAATTGTCTTCGACTATGGGATCCCATCTGGAACCACAAGTCAAACCATGTATCCTGCAGGTTTCCAGCCTGGCTCTTTCATGAATCCATACCTCAAATACCCTGTCGCACCTAGCTGCACTAGACAAACAAACAGCCCATGCACAGGAGACCTTTCGCAATGTAAATGCGATTCTGCCCAAGAACCTCTCCAAGATCTAAGCCCTCACCGAGTCATCACGAACTCACCCATACAAGGACATTTTATCAGCTTGTTTTGGTATCCTCACGTCCGCACTGAACTTTGACATCTTATATTTCATATTTGCTGACGTCCAGACGGTACCCTCGGGCACGACGGCTACAAGCCAACTCACACAGACTGGTATCTCCACAACTCATTCCATCATCCTAGAATAAACTCCTCGGTCAACCGTACACACAACAGTACAACGGGCTTACAACATCTACGACTAAGAACTTCATAGCACTCCAGCTCAACGAATACTAGAGAGAACAAGTCAAGATCTGAAGACCTGTGGCTGTCGGATCCCCTATACCCAATGTCGGCCAATTTCTCAGCCATGCCAACGCATCCTCAACCATCAATGCATACCACTCATCGACAGAGCACACTCCAAAACACACTACAGACCCACAAGGACAAGGAAAACAAGCGATGGTGTAATGGTCCTCTGCAGACGTTGCAAGGTATCAGCAAGACTTTTCGAGACCTACCCACCAGACTCAAAGAGATCATCGCTGAGGAACGCGGAGGAGACGATGAAAATCAGCTATAGTCAAGCACTCATGCAAAGAGGTCCACGTTATCGACTGAAAAGGAGCAAACAACTCATTGTTTCTGTCGACAGATGGCACCCAAGATGCATTAGGAAAGCCATCAAAATCAACAAACACAGTATCTTAAGACGTCGGCTTCAACATCAGCAACAATGCGGCACTCATACTTAGGCTCTATTAATTCGGCTCTATACTTAGCCAGACTGATGGACCCTCTGTACCCAAGTAAAATATGTCCCAGCGAGCAATTTAAATTGGTTAAAACTCTGACTGAAGACGAGGAAAAATTTAAGTTGATCTTGAAAAAGGGGGTTTACCCCTATGAGTACATGAATTATTTCGACAAATTTAAAGAAACAAAATTACCACCAAAATCAAAATTTTATATCAAAAAAGATTATAAGCACGCTAAAAGAGTCTGGCAACAATTTGGTATCACCGACATTGGTGAATACCACGATCTATACGTACAGACTGACAAGTTATTATTGGCAGACATTTTCCAGACTTTTAGGTCAACTTGCCTAGAGAACTACGGGTTAGATCCCGCTAATTACTTTACCTCACCTGGTCTCAGCTGGGACGCCCTACTAAAACATTCAAAGGCTCAACTGGAATTACTGACGGATTACGACATGTACCTTTTCGTAGAACGTGGAATGAGGGGTAGAATTTCGAGTGTTGGTTCTAAGAGATACGCCAGAGCAAACAACAGATACTTGCAAGATTACGACGTATATACAATATTTAGACGCCAATAACTTGTACGGGTTGGCAATGTCTCAACCGCTGCCGGTCGGCGACTTTAAATGGCTTACCGACAGAAAAATCTAATTCTTCACAGAAGATGTATTAAAACTGCTGGAAGCGCAGACGGAAAGAGGGTTTTAGAAGTAGACTTGGAATATCCTAAAGAATTACACGACGAAAACAACGACTACCCTCTGGCGCCGGAAAACTTGAACGTTCCTCAAGAGTGGTTTTCAGATTATCAACGACGACTAATCAAAATCAACGATCTATCCCCACGTCATCTATCCTGACGTGACAAACGTGCACTCTGTAAAATATAACAAAGTACGTCATTCATTATCTCAATCTCGGATTAAAGTTGACTAAGATTCACAGAATTTTATCTTTCAAGCAATCTGCCTTGATGAAGTCGTACATCGACAAAAACACTCAGCTCCGCAAAGAATCACAATCAGAATTTGAAAAAAAAAAGACTTTTTCAAGCTGATGAATAATTTAGTCTTTGGTAAGACAATGGAAAACGTGCGAAATCGACTAAACTTAGAGCTAGTCAGATTAGAAGATGAAAATAAGCTTTTGAAAATGTGTTCATTACCGAATTATGAATCGACTACCGTCTTTGAAGACTGCAAACTGGCTATAGAAAACATGTACAGGACAAAGACCACTCTCGACAAGCCAATCCACTGCGGTATGACGATATTGGACTTGTCGAAAACTCTCATGTACGACTTTATTATAATCATTTAAAGGCAAAGTACAAAAATAACGTAAACCTGGTGTACACTGACACCGACAGTCTGTTGTTAGAGATTAAAACGGACGACGTGTATGCAGACATGAGCAAGTATAGGAACCTATACGACTTATCAAATTACCCAGAGGGCCACCAGATGCACGAGAAGACAAATACAAAGGTCATCGGCAAATTTAAAGACGAGACTGCGTGTCGACAGATTACAGAGGCGGTCAGCACCGAGCGATACGTTATAAATAAGGCAAAGGGTATTAAACAGGTATTGGTCAAGGATAATCTGACCTTAAATATGAAGAATATAAAGGTCATCAGGCCAAAACTGTACACTATTCAGATCGACTTTAAAATTGTACAAGAAATCGCTATTCGACGAGACTTGCGTTTACAAAGATCAAAACATTCCAAAGAGTGAAAAACATCAAATTTACTTAGTCACTCAGAATAAATTGGCCATTTCACCACTGGATACCAAGAGATACCTTCTAGCAGATGGCATAAACACTCTAGCGTATGGTCATTATTTAACGGAAGGGGGTAGCTTTGTGTCTACGGGCACGACTTGAAGCTCCTGTCTTACAAACGATCTCTTCGGAGCTGGATCGTTCAAGTAATATAAAATGGGTTGACTGCGAATGTGGGTGTACTTTCTGACGGTAAAAGTCTGAAGACTCCATATCGGATCTGTCGCCCGCCTCCTTTCACCACATTCTGATTCACCCGGTTGATACAGATACCTTAATACATCTTTACCGATTTTCAAGGGCGTCTCTTTAGTACCGGGCGCAGAAGGCGCTTCAATTTAATGGCGTCTACGGGTTTCTTTCTGATCAAACGCGTTTATTCCTCGTTCATCGCTTTGACTACGTCCGGAAGTCTCTTTACCCACTCTGTATTTCTCTACTTTGAGTCGAGCATTTCTTCGGAATACTGATGACCGAATAAGACTTCAGCTAAAGACCTGTTAAATCTTTCTACTATACCCTGAGCTCGATGCAAACCGGGTATACCGCGTTGAACGATTACGTCATTGTTACTCATAAGCACGCTAAAATTACCCATAAATTCTCTACCCGGGTCTACTTTTAATCAACTTTGGCCACGTCAACGGCGACCTCTTATAAATTTTAGTAATGGCGTCAGCTACTTGGTCGGCGGTTTTATATGTAAGGGGCTCGGCTTCTTTATATCTGCTTGCCACCTCTACCACGGTTAACGCGTATTTATAAGTTTTAAATCTTACTTTATCATAAGGTAAAAACAACAGGTCGGCTTGGTGTATGTTATTTGGTACGCCGTACCTAGAATTTAACGAAGTAGGGCTGGGTATATACGTCGGTGGGGGTAGATAAATTTGCCACATTGCTTGTTTGCGTAACCAATTTCTAGCTGCTGCTTCGCCCGTCTTTGCTTTAGCTAATTGCTCTACAGCTCCTTCACCTCTCCAGTATCCCCTAGGTCCATAATAAAACTTTAACAACTTCTTATCAGTCATTTGTATTACTAGTTTAATTATATTTGTAAATTAAATATGTCAATAAACCAAGATCGCCCACCAAAAACAAGACTTCACCATCTTTAACGTGTTCTGGTTTGGTATAAAAGTCGAACAATTTTGGCTCACTCTGTAAACCGGCGGTCATTTTTAGTTTTTCGTCGGTGACTTTGTTATATTCTAGAGTTATATTCTAGAGTGAGCTTCCTTTTTTAATCGGTCGTTCAAAAAATCCAAATACTTTAAACGCTTTTGCTTAAATTGTTGCTTGGCGGCGGTAAGTTTTTCTAACGCCAAATCATGGCGTTTACGTTCTTCATCTCCGCGACTACCAATTTTAGAAAACAAAAAACTAGATCCAGTGAATGCCAAGGCGTTCACTAGAGCTCCACCAACCATCATCGCGATCCCTGCCATTTTATTTTAAACAATAAAACACTTAAATTTAAAATTATCAGTTTTATATAATAAATAAATCATGAACAAACATTTTGGAGAGAAAATTGATCCTTACAGAGAAATCAAAAACCCAAATTCTATTAAAGGTCAAAGACGACTTATTTGCACCGAGCAATCTGCCGAGACCGCTAGCCCCAGCAGCACTTTTAATCTAGACTTTCCAAAATTTACCAACAACGACGTATTGATTCCGGGCACGGCATTGTTGCTGTTTAGAATAGAATTAAATAGCAACACGGACGATAATATAACTCTTTACAACAACGTGTCTCGCAATATCGTAAAGCAGATGCGAATTTCAATCAACGGAAACGAGATTTACAACTTGGACGATTACGACGTGTACAACGCTTATAAAGATCATTGGATCCCATCTCATCACAAAGATAATTTGAGTCTTTTTGGTATTGGAAAGGAAAACATAACCAAACTCGGGGTAGAAGCAGCTAATGCGGTAACTACGAACAAAGGTGAAGTGGCGGTAAGTTTTACGCCATTCCGCTAGATATTGGAATTTTAACCGACCATCACCCGTTTTATCCGAGTGGATAAAAGGGTAAGTTGTCGTTTGCCATCAAGTGGAACGATCACTTGAAAGTTGTAAAGTCTATCGACGAAGGTGCGACCTACAAGATTACTCACTTGAAATTGTTTCCCGTTTCGAAAACGTACGCATGGGAGTCCCGCAAGGATCAATACTGGGCCCACTTCTTTTTACAGTTTATATAAACAGCCTTCCTTCTTGCGTTACCACTCCTGGCATAAAAGTTAGTATGTACGCCGATGACACTATGTTAATGTTCGATGGTAATTCCCCTGATGAGGTCAGTAATAATATGGTACATGGACTCAGTCGGGTAGCTCAGTGGCTTGTCGACCACAAATTAACTCTTAACACTGATAAAACTAAATTCATGATATTTGGATCTCGACATCGCCTACCAATTTTTGCAAAAGTTGAAATAACGATAAATAACGTTCCAGTTGAACGAGTTAACTCGCACAAGTATCTTGGTGTGATACTAGACGATAAAATATCATGGGCAGAACACATTGAATATACTGCAAAGAAAATCTCTCAGAAGATTGGCTTTTTAAAACGATCCGCCAAGCCCCGTCTCCCCAACTCAACTTTTAAATTGTTAAGCAGTGCGATGATTTTACCTTTATTTGATTATTGTGATGTTGCCTGGTCTAGTAGCGCATGTTGCCATATTGGTAACTTAATAAAGCTCCATAACCGCCTGGCAAGACTAATCCTTAATGCCCACCCCAGAACTCACATAAGTGACTTACATAGCGCGCTTTCGTGGTTAGCATTACCTACGCGATGGGAACGTCACAGGATGTACGAGGTGTTCAAGAGTATACATGGCCTTAATCCTCCGTATTTACAATCTAATTTTTTTACACCAAGCCATTCCGCCAATACTCGCTCAAAATCAAATGGGTCGCTGTACATGCCTGTTGTTCCCCGTACAAATGCCGCAAAGCGCACCTTCCAATACCTAGGGACAATAGGGTGGAATAAGCTTTCAACAACATAAAGAGAGGCAACATCACTTAATCAATTTAAATCGCTGCTTAACTAATTTTAATATTAATTTTAATTTGAGTATATAGATAAATAGATTTGTGTATAGTGTTTATCTTTTATTGTTTCATTTTATCATGCTTTAGTGTTTAGTTCTTTACTAATTTAATTGTATATGTTTTAACTAATTACATGTAATTGTTTATGTTTTTATGTGCTTTCGTATAGTTTTATCACTTTATTTCTTGCCACTCTTTTAAATATTTCAAGTTCATGTCTTGGTTTGATTTTATCATGTCCTATCCTTCCACATTATTTTATTAATTTATTCCTAAATTTGCATTTCTTTTGTTTACTCTGTTTTATAGTGTATATTTTTAACAGGGCCCTTATTGATAGCAGTTTTTATGTAAACTGAAGAGGCCACCCTGTATAAATAAAACAGCTAATAATAATAATAATAATAATAATAATTTAAACAACGCTGGATGCCGCAATAGGGCGACATTTCGGCAAGACTCTCCCCGGAGACCACCGAAATTTCGGCAAGAGTCACTCAAAATGACACCTTATTTTTTTACCCAAAGCTTCCAGAGATGGTCACAGACCGAAGAGAAACAACTCCAGTCCCGATAAAAATGGTTCTCGACCTAAAAAAAATGGTTTTTGACCTAACAAAATTAATTTTAAACTCAAAAATATTAGGGCGACACCAAAATGTCGCCCTATTGAGCAGGTCGCCCTAATATACCTTTTTTTACACACGATTTGTCGCCCTATTCTAGCATTGATAGTAATTAATATAACATTAAAGATAGTTTAAGGATAACGGTGCTATATACAATAGCGTTAGAGATTTGGTGGTTTAAGCGATATTTTTACTACGCGGAAAAGTTATATAATAAAATAAAATGTATAATTAAATAAGGTGGATATGGAAAATATTTTGAACGATTCTGGCCAGACTAAAGATTTGAAAACTAAAATGATAGAAGTAGTAGCGTCGGGGAAATCAAAATCTTACTTAATACGTAGAGAATACACCCAAAAAGATTTAGAAATAATGAATGAAGATTCGGTAGTCAAACTTAATCAACTTTATGAGACTAAGATCGGCGCCGAGATGGTTAAAGGACTATGATTACTGTTGATATCGGCGTTTACTAAAGCCGTCAAATTATTTTACCAAAAATAGGAATAGGTAAATTCAGATTGAACATCGACGACAACGCAAAGTTACACGTAGAATTAGAGACTAACCCCGCGGTAAACTCGGGCATAAGTAGAATGTTGAGTAAAGTATACTTGAGTTGTGGTTATTTAGTAGGCCCATTGACGGTTATTTTACTTACAGCCAGTCACGTTGAAGTTGTTGAAGAAGAACTAGTGATAAAAACTGCAATAGAGCCTGTAGATGAATTGCAAGTAGACGACGACGCAGAAAATCTATTTAAAATAATATTATAATTGTATTCTAATAAAATGGATAACTCGGTAGATGGAACCAAACCCGTTCAAGAAGTCAAACCCGAACGTACCGCCAAAAAGGTAACTTTAGTGAAACAAAAAGACCCGAAGAGAGTGGAGCTAGGCAAGAAGCTAGCCGTTCACAACAAAAAACATCAAAGAGCAAAACGTAAAATTGCGAGAAACGGTAAACGAAATGAAAGTTGTAGATAGTACCCCACCAGAAAGCGATAATTACAAGTATTACGCTTTGGTAGGTGTAGTCGGAGTGGGAGTGTCGCTCTATTTATTTAAAAAGGCGAGTGAATAGGCCAGTTTGGAGTTATTTCGGCGATAAAGATACGGCGATCGAAAAACAAAAACCAAAGCCTGTCAGAAAGCAACCTATCGAAACAAATTATTCGGAACTACCAAACATGGACGATTAAAACAATGATTAATTAAACGTTATAAATATTATAATTGATATTATAAACTAAGAATGGATCCAAAAACTATAGTAAACACCGTTTATCACGCGGTGGTAGTTTCGGCGCTGACGATAGGAGATTTTGAAAAGACATTAGAAGAAGAAAAGATAAATCTTGCTGGATTAAGATAAGTTATAGAAAATTTGTATCTATAGAGATCGAGTCGGTTAGAGATTATAGAGTATAATTCTACACCATTAAAAAGGTCAAATGATCAGGATCCAAAGAACACTCAACAAAATGTTATATGCCGATAAGACTCTAGCCGATAAAATTAGAACGCTATTTAGAGAACAGGGTATCACTGTCGTAAGCATTCTAGCCGCATTCTTTGGTGATAAGTACGTTAATAGCTAGTGTAGTAGCCGGAGTAAGAGGTGCAGCTACATCCACCGCCGCTGGTGGTGGTGCTGGCTCATCGGTCAGTCCGAACAAACCTATCAATCCATCACAACCGACTAAACCTAAGAACGTTACGGAATGGATGAAAAGACAATTGGAAAACTTGGTCAATTTGTTGAAAAAGTTGGGCGTTAAACTTCTCGCAGTGCTGCCAGGCATCCTTGGAAGCATAGCCAGTTGGTTATTTAATCTGTTAAGCAAGACCGTGGGACTTTTAGCGGAACACGTTTGGGCTAAGATTAGCGGTGTTGCTCTGTTGATTTTTGTTTACGTACAAAAGAACATTTAATTTTAAAAATTATACTCGATTGAATGATATGACGTGAAAAGGAGGGTTTACGTTACCTAATCATTTTGGATTAGGTATTAAACGTAAACCCCCTTTTTCACGTCATATCGTTTAAAATAGACAATCGTTAAAAATCCGACGATGGTAAAAGTCTTTTCTTCTTCGTGATCACCAGAGTTTAACATTTCGTCCATATCTTCTAAGCAATTTTTGGTTCTTGTTGTTTTTGAACCCCGGAAGAAATAATATGATGCACGACCACCCCAGCCTGTGGTATTTGATTTTCAATTAAAGGATGAGGTTGTGGCTGAGCTTGAATCAAGGGTTGAGATTGAGCTTGAACTTGAATTAAAGGTTGGGGTTGAACTTAAATTGAAGGTTGAGGTTGAACTTGAATTGGAGGTTTAGGTAGAGCAGTAACCGAGTCTGTGTTTAAATTCCCATCGTAACCCGTACTCATATCGTTGGTAGCTATTAAGATCCCGTTGTTAAACCCCTCATGAATTCCCACCCTCGGTCTCATATCGGAAGGAATCAAGTACAAGTCCGGACTGATAACAAAATTTAAAGAAGACCAGGCATAATACAAAGAATCTTGATAACGGTCGATGGAGTCTTGATGTTTAATGGGGCGTTGATTGAATCTTATAACTAAAAACTGACGCTGAGCGTATAATCCTGTGCCCGTTGCCGTTATGTTAGTCTTTGCTTGAGCTTGAGATCCAAGTATGGCGTAAACGTAAGTTCTAACCGACTCGTTGATACTAACGATACCCTGATCCGTAAATTTACTCGTCGATCATCTCTCGGGTATGAACGACTGCCAAGCGTATAGCGCGGCTTTGGTCTGTCGGACGTAATCTACCGGGTATTCAGTGACGTAACTACCCCGAAAGTATCGGTTTTCTACAAAACTGAACGTGTGTCTGTCTGTACCGCTGCAAAATTTACCTGATGCATCTGGGTGCGTTTGGTGAATGAAAAATAACTCGTTGTGCTTTATGACTACTTATTGCCTTTGTAATACGGTATGCCCATTCCGCTAGAGAGTGTTTCTACTTTTTGTATCTACTTTGCCGTGCTATTCGGGTCTAATCCAAAATGTCTACACACGTTTATGTAAGCCCCTCGGTCGATAATGTTGTTTATTGGGTTAAACAAACTATCGTTTGGAGTTGGGCATTTTAACTCGTACAATATTTGTCGCGTTGTGAAATACACGTGAAAATTGAATATGCTACATGTAGCTATTGTTTGGTCTTTATGTTTTAAGAGATCCTTACCCACACCGCGAGCGGTAGTAGCGCAGTAAACGGCAAAATTTATTTGATTTTGGTAAAACGTTAGTGGAATCGGTAAAAGTCATTGAAGGTTTTTATATCTGGTAATTTATATTTATTAAAGATTTTTAGTAGATGAGCGGTAAATCGTTCTTTAGTCTGAGAATCGACTACTATATTCAAATTTGCAATCGATAAAGGTGACAAATTCAATTTAATTTATAATTATATACATAACTACTTTTTCCAGTATAGGACGACCGTTTTGGGCAGAGTGCTCGGCGGGACCACTAAAACGCCAAATTTCTCGGCAAGAAACTCTGCCGTTGACACCAATTTTCTCGACTTAAAGTTCTCATAAAAACCGAAATGGTTCGCGACCTAATAAGAATGGTGAGAAACCTAATAAAAATGGTTTTCGACCTAAAAATATGGTTTTAGAGACAAAAGTTATTAAGACGACCGTTTTTTGGTCGTCCTAACGCGGTCGGTCGTCTTAACATACCTTTTTTACCCATAAACGGTCGTCCTATACAGAAAAAAAGTGGTTATATATTATATTATTGAAACACACTTTTCTTGTCACGAGTAAAAATCAAACTTTTAGATTAAACCCACCTATCGATAATACTTTCGGTTCTCCCCGTAAAAAGATTAGGCTATTGAGTTAGTATGTCGTATACAATGTTTTATCATATTGATAGACAATTCGTTGGAGTGGAAATGAAGATGTCTCAGGGAGAGGAAACAATACTTTGGGTGAGATAATATTTGAACCTGGATATTATGTCTTACAAAGTTTAATCGATGTGTTTAACTCTTACAATCTCGAATGGCTAAGGTTTTATATTTTGAAAAGTGGTGATTTTAAAATAGAAGTCGATCGTGGGCATTTTATAGATTTACGTCAAGTTGCCTATTTACTTGGGTTTGACCTACAAGATGAATTTGTGAGTGTGATTAACCCACGTGTCCCAAATTGGATTGGTATTCTAACACCACAAATTGGGAAAAATCTTAATGCTATTAAAATTTATTGTAAACAGAATAATACTAAAACAAACTTTAACAATGGCCAACCCAGACATTCGTTGGGGTCTGTACCAGTATCTTTATCTTATACAAACAATATTATACTAAAACAATCTCGAAAAGCTTCACAAACAATGACGGGATTCATTTGATAAACGGTATAATCAATGAGTTAGTCTTTCAACTAAAAGATTATGAAGGTGAAGAACTATAAAATTGATATTATGCGTTGATATTGAAAATGGAACACACTTTTCTCATCGATAGTAAAAATCAAACTTTCCAATTAAGCTCACCGATCGATAATAGTTGCGTCGTTAGCAGTAAACAAAATAGGCTATTGAGCGCTAGCGTGCGTGTTAGGATGTTTTTCAATATTAAGAAATACACATATATCGACTGGGGGACTTATGCCATAGATGGTAATGGACAAAAACATATTATAATAGTATAAGACCAATTGTAGTACCTCTAGCTATTATACCCGTTTATTTAGTTTATTCAACTCTTACAATTTTGGATGGCTAAAGTTTGAGATATTAGATGACGGTTATTTAAAAATAGAAATAGAACGTTGGCGTTTTATATATTTAACTAAAATTGCTAATTTAGTTGGATTAAAAGATGAAACTGTTTTATTTTCAACATAAACTACTAGGAACGTAACTGTAAAACCATCAATCGGTAAAAACACTGGTGCTATAAATGTTTACTGTAATCAGATTAATACGCAAAACAACCTTTACAATGGGGAAAACAGCACTTTGTTAGGTGTCATACCTGCATCTTTTATACACAGGCACGAATATGGTCAGGCTGTCTCCAATAATTACACAGAAAATGATGGAATTCCTTTGATAAACGGCGTAATCAACGAGATTGAGTTTGAAGTAAAAGATTGTCGAGGTTGTGAGATTTCGTCCGATAAAATAGATTTGATTTAATATATGCGTTGATGTTCAATAAAAAAGTTAAATAATTAAAATAGTAATTGCTATTGATAAAATGAATCACATTTTTGTAGTCAATAAACCCAACAAAACGTTTCAGTTGCATAGTCCTATAGACAACTCTGTAGGAAATAGAAATATCAAGTTGTTGAGCGCGAGCGTACCATTGACATTTTTTAACGTTAGAGATAGGACTAATATTCAATGGGCTGATGTGGGAAGTAATTCACGAAGAGCTAATGTTAGAGAGCACCAAATGAACCCGGGTATATACGACGTTAATGAAATAATTAGAGAAATAAAATACCTCTCCATAGATGGGTTAGTATTTAACTGGCATCTAGATAGCCATAAATTATTTACCACTGTAAGTCAACAACGCGCTATAAGATTAAATAAAATGGTTGAGATATTGGGTCTGCCTAGAGGTTGGATAACGTACGGGCAGTATATCAGCTACCCGATAAAAGATACGATAGGGGCTATAATGATTTATTGCGATCAAATTTCAAAATTCTATGAATGAAACCTTTTACGATGGAAAACCGAGTACGATTTTGGGTAACAAACCTCTGAGTGGGGTAGATCGCAATTATTATAACCAAGTCGCCGCTAAAGAATACTCGACTAAACCCGGTGTTAATTTAAATAACGGTATAATCAACGAGTTAAACTTTCAGGTAAAAGACTGCAACGAATGTCTAATCATAGACGAACATTTAAAACTTATTTTAAATATTGTAATTATTTAATATTAAAGTTAGTTAAATTAAAATGGAAGCGAGATTGCCGGAACCTAGAGGGAGAACAATATATCCAGAGCTACCGGTAATACTGCCGGCGTTACAAACTGACGTTGAAGTAGTTGTAGATAATACTGCCTACAGACTATCTAAAATCGACGGCGTTAAGAACGAAATTGTTAAAGAAAGAGATAAGAGAGAGGGTCTTTATATCAAGTATAAAAAGTTGAACGCGGTATTGATGTGGGATGAAACATTTGCAGAAGCCACTTCCGCAATGAGTGGAGCGGTTGGTATAGCGGCGATTGCGGGTGTTATTGCGGCACCTTTAGTATTTGTATTTAAAGGAATTGCCCTGGGTACCGTCGCGTGCGCTTTGGGATTAAAGTACTTTAGTGGTAAAATAAAGGTAAAGTCTAAAAAGCACGACGAGATTAGAGTGCTAGCAATGTCTAAACTAAACACCATAGAAGATCTAATTAGCCACGCCATAAACGATAGTAAAATTAGTCATGAAGAATTTACTCTGATTAATAACGAGCTTGCAAAATTTCACGACCTGGCAAACACATAAAGAAATATAGATCCAAAGAGAATAAAAGCATGGATGAAACCAAAGTTGAAAAGCGAGTCACCAAAAGATTAGCTAAAGAAAAAAAGACCTTATCGGAAAACTATTGAATTCAAATTCACAATAGCCGTAAAAAAGAGCGGGTGCACCTGTGAAAGTCCACCCGCTTACGATAATGTAAATAATGTTAGATTAGCATCTACGGCGCCGATTTTAGAAGATTGATCTTACTCACATTTTAAACAAGCTAAAACGCAATTTGATTTAACGTGACCTATAGCGTTATTTAATCGTTCAACGGTAGCCAGGTCATCTTTTTTCTCGGTAAAAATATTTATCTATGAAACTGTCCGGTTCAAATCAATCACATTTTTTGTCTGATTGACGGCATGTATGAATCCATTGCTTAATAGACATTTTTATTGGATCCACACATAGACGGCTTTTACCATGTTTGCAGATTGCTGGGTCGTAGCATTTAATACATTGGTATCCTATTCTACCGTGTTCGCAGATATCCTTATCATTACAATCAACGCACTTGTACTTATGTTTTTCATGATTACATCTATTCAATTTTGTTTTCTTTAATTACACTTGATGCAGCCCAAGCATCGCAAACCATTAAATTTTATCTTAAATTCGTGTACGTTTTTATAAACTCAGCAGCATTATACAAAATGTTGTTTCGTGTCCACTTTCCATTTTATTATATTTATAGATAATATTTATAAGCTTATATACTTTTCATTTGTTTAAATGTCATTGTTCTTGTGCCAGTTAACCAAAGATAAAAATAAAAAAAACAAACAAAAACAATTTGTTGGTTAAAAGTCGATAACTAAGCGCGGCGTTAAAAACTGGGAGAATTTCGTCGCTGGCGTAGAACCAACAATCTCTTACTACTAAAATGACCGTGATATTGTGTAAATCGGTCCATTATTTCCGAAAATAGGCACCTGATCAGTCGGGGTGGAGGGTGAACTGCAGACCCGTAACAATCGACTCTAAGGCTTGCTACGATTGGTTGAAACCGGACCCGCATCGACCGCCTTTGAAAGCTTAACCTGGGAGGTTGAACTCTGTTTAGGTCTTAAAACTATTTCGCCTGGTACCAGCACTAATGTAGGGTATCGTCGGATATCGTATCAGCCGACCGATCCCGGGAAATTGGTCTCCCCCTCTCTTTTTTTGCGACAGTAGTGGCAGCAGTGGGATTTTTGCGTGGTCGTTGTTCCTTTTCTGTTCGTTTTCGGCACAATGGTGGCAGCGGTGGGATTTCTCTTGGTCGTACATGTACTTTCCCTGTCCTCCCGATTTCGCCACAGTATCACAAAGACGACCAAGGTTGATGATCACATGAAGCAGACAGGTAAACAGAGTCATGGGTGATTTTAAGATGACAGGCAGGCATTATCAACCGAACCAGTTTTTCAATGTTTTACGTGTTTGAATGGCTATTACGTCATTACAGCGTCCACCTTCAAGCTTGACCTGTGAACGTAGTGTCTTGGAATTTAGCAATATGGCTCCATGAAAGCAAAATGTTCAGAGGGTACTTTGTGGTGTGAAAATTACCTTTAATCTGATGTGAATGAAAATGGTAATGGTATACGAGAGTTTTCCACCGGAAGTCAGTGGTAGCCACTTCCGGTCACTTTGAAAGTGTCGTAAATGGACTTGTCGCCCTCTAAAACATCTATAACGATCCAGTATTGTGTAAATCGGTTTATTATTGCCGAAAATATGCGCCATGGTCGGTCTGGAGGAGGGGAACTGGAGACCCCGCCCCCATGGGGTCACTTAGGGGTCGGAAAATTTGAACCCAACCATTTTCCCACTATTTGACCTCAAATCAGCCCAATAAAGCAAAACAAATCAATTTTAGCAGGAAAATCCTAATGGATGACACGTCATACCGCACTAACGTTATGGGCCACGAGATAATTATCTCATTCCACTGAGATAATAAGTCATTCCCACGACTTATTATCCCACGAGATAGTTATCTCGTTCCCCCGAGATAATAAGTCGTTCCCCCGACTTTCTCTCGGCAAAGAGATAATATTTTTTCAACCCGTCTAGCCCGTCCGATCCCTTCCCGTGCAATAGAGCGCATTCACTTGACCCGAGGTGAACCGAGGCCAAGCAACGCTAGCTGGAGGCCAAGCAAACCTCCACGTGGGTTTCTCTGTGCTGAAATTGTACGGCGTAACATTGCATCGTTGGAAACGGACGTGAACGTCCATCCAAATCGATTTGTCGAACTATATGGGTGATTCCATTTTATGCACATTTTAGGCCCTAAATCCATAAATCATCACCATTCATCCTTTATTTTGTAAAACCATTTATTAAAATTACATATTTACTCAGTTTCCTAAAAGTTATGGTATGTAAGTTCTTTTCAGGGGTTAAGAATCATGTATACCCTCTAAATATCATGATCTCCATTCATCGTAAAATTAATGATGGTTTCTCGCGTAAGGGGGTACACCAAAATGCCTTTTTCTCATTAGAACATTAGTGTAATATTTGTAAGGATTTTTTGGGGACACTAAAGTTGTTTTGCAAATATTGTTATAGTAACTGTAAAGTTTCACGACGTAAATATTAGGGGCACACCAAAGTGGTCTGACGAAAATCAGAATGACCATATTTTTATTGTTTGCCTAAATTTCCATGTTCAAAGATTTAATTGATTTGAAACTAAGTACAGGCTTTCATTATGCATGGAAATTAAAACGTTGTGGCAGTTGGTGTGGCCAGAACACTTAAAAGTTACGTACACATGTTTCACGCGTAAAGGCGGATTCATACTTTATGTGAAAGCGAACGCGAATGCGAATTTGACGTCACAACGAATGTTTCTCACAGCGATTTCGCAAAAGGCTGAACTAGTTTCAACTTCCGCGAGTGTTCGCCGCGAAATGTTTGACGTCGGATTAACTTGAGATTCACGTTCGCTTTCGCGTGCAGTATGAACCGGGCTTAAGAGGGGACACCAAATCTTACACGTGAAACACATTTGTTGCCAAACCTTTTGTATTACGAACATATCAAATTGTTCATCAAATGTGGGTTTTATTGTCAAAAGCAATGTGTATTCAATCATTTGAGTTTACAAAACCAAGCTAACCCACCGAAAACAAGGAAATTCTTAGTTTTAAAATGATGTGTTTAAAATGTCACACATTTTTGCCTAAAAAGTAATAATTTTAACCTATTTTTAGTCAGAATTAGGACAACGAATATTTATGATACCAATTTTGAAGGTTTTGTTTAGTACAAATTGATGTTGGTGACACAAGCGAAACTCAAAAAATAACATGTGGACTAAAGTAAGTTGACAATTCAACAAGAAAGTCCATCTACCCATTCGTGCCATTGGGGCCCGAACTTATGGAATCACCCATATTAGCCACATAATATGATAACATCATTTATAAAAATGCTAGTTATATATTTTTGAGCCTCGCAACTTTATTCATGCTCCAAATTCAAAGTGGCGACCAACGGTGTGACCAAAGGTGCCTTTTATGATCCTGAACGATATTTTTGATGTACCAATAACATAAAATGCCCTCGAGATATCCAAGATGACGGTCAAAATGGCTGCCAAAAATGCTCCAAAATGGCAAAGAATTAGCCAAATAATACGATAAAAGCATTCATAAAATTTCCCACTATAAAGGCTTCAATATACAACGAACGATTTATTTTAAAACAGATTTCTAGAGCTTTGGTAAATGACTAATCTTCTTAGGATTTTGTTTCTTAATTGGTGATGGTGTTGTTTGTGGATGTTATTATACAATTGTAATGTACCGAGTGGATGTTTTAAATGAATAAAACAAGCACACAATTATGATGAGTCGAGAGAGAACTTTATTAGGGAGCGAACAAATATAGACTGTGTCTTCGACAACTCAATACAACTTAGTCTACGTGGCACAGACTGGTCAACGGTGCAGTGATATATATTATATACACTAGCATAGAAAGAAAAGAGATCAAAGATCAAATGCTTTTATGGCTGGCTTATACTCTTGAGATCTTGGGGGAAAGTTATGAGTGGGAAGTGGAATACGAAACACCTGTTACATATATCAATATATTACAAAAATACATCTGTATCTAGATTTGATTGCAACCTTTAAACTGAACAGTTTAATTTGTCGCGTTATAATATAATTATATGGTGATATATGGTGAAATAAAACGTATATAAATCGTACATTGCCCGTCGACCACTTAAGGAATTCTGATGAATTCCAGTTGGTTTTAGGCACCCCGAGTCGTCCATTTATTTCTCTGTAAACGTCTCATTAACTCCACACCAACCCCACCAACCACATCTCACTAACTCCCTCTCCCAAACCCATCATGTTCTAACATGTACGTCAGCTCTGACGTGTCTTTAAGCAGAGCCTGTGACGTCAATCAACACGTCATTCAACAAACCAACCACCTTCCTGTCAATAAACCGACGCCTCCCAGACATCCCCCTCCCATATATTATCACCCACCTCCCGCCCCTCGCCTCCTGCCTCCTGCCTCCCGCCTCCACACAAAAATAACGCCTCGATGGGGTCGAAATGCTCCACCTATACTACTTTTGTATTATATTTGGCCTTTTTTTGGCAGCCATATTGGTTGTAATCTCAAATTTTACGCAAGATAGAAAAAAGGGGACCACACAAATAAAGTTGCAGGGTCCAAAACCATGCAACTCTTGGAAGTCTGTCGTTTTACGACGAAGACGTCAAATTTTATAAATGCTTGTATGAAATTATTTGGCTAATAATATATATTTTCCATTTTGGACCATTTTTAGCGGCCATATTGGCCGCCTTCTTGGATATCTCCAGAGCATTTTATTTTATTGTTAACATCCTAGATATGCTTTAGGATCATAAAAGGCACCCTAAAAGTTTGGTGTGGGTAATATCTGGGTGGGTTGCATTTGTGTGTTTATCACTATTTTTTGCCCATTGTATGTCGTTTTTCTCATACCTTGGCCACTTTTGGCAGGCATATTGGCTGCCATATTGGCTGCCATTTTAAATTTGAAGCATGATAGAAAAAAGGGACCCTAGAAAAAAATTTCGAGGGTCAAAAACATATAACTAGCAATTTTATAAGTGCTTTCATCATATTACTTGGCTGATACAGTGAAACTTGTCTATAGTGGCCACTCTCGGGACTGTAAAAAAACTGGCCACTATATAAACAGGTGGCCTCTTTATAAAGGTTTCTTAAGCATTATATACATGGAATTTCGGACCAAAGGTGGGTGGCCACTATATGCAGGTGGTCCGTTAATCAAGGTGGCCTTAATAGCAGGTTTCGCTGTATATGATTTTGGACCATTTTGGCGGCCATTTTGGCGGCCATTTTGGCCGCCATCTTGGATATCCCGAGACTATCTGTTTTTTCACTGTAAACATCCAAAATGTGTTTTAGAACCATAACATGCACCTTAACAAGTTGATGTGGTTTAGTTCGGGCGCGGTGCATGGGGACCCCCATAGATACTGGACTATTTCCATCAAATCTGCACCAGTTTCACTTTATGCTTGATAATCATTTCAAGGAAAAACTATGGTCAACTTCTCCATTTAATAAAGAGTACCATAGTCATCACAGTTTTGTTGGTTGAACAACGTTTGTTGGGTTGTTGGGCTGTTAAGTTGGTTTCTGTGTTCCATAGGGACATTTTATTTTCACATTTAAAAAAAAACAATTCACCCGGAAAACTAAATTTAATAGCTTAAGTCGGACATCACATAAAAATGCAAATTTTTGCAACTATGTGGTGTACATTTACTTTTAAAGGGAAATTTTGTCGGCAGTATACCGTTTGCGGCACTTTTAGAGTGTAAAATGGGGACTCCTCATTAGCACTTTAATTAACCACTAATTAGTGGACCGATTTGCCAGCTCAATTGATCTGCCCCATGGACGGATCAAATGGATTATGTAATAAAAATGTGGTGTAATAAAGTATGTGGTGTACATTTACTTTTAAAGGGACAATTTTGTCAGCAGTATTACGTTTTCGGCATTTTTAGAGTGGAAAATGGAGACTCCTCATTAGCCCTTGAATTAACTACTAATTAGTGGACCGAATTGGCACCCTCCAAAATTTGATCTGCCCGTTAGATGATTGAGTTAGATAACACCGTGAAAAAAAACCATTTATATGAGAATTTTAACAATTTTCGTTGCCAGAGTGTCAGAACTCGTGTTATAAAAACATAAGAGTTGACCACCTTTTACTGCCTCCGTTTGAGATTTTAAGCGGGATTTTAAGACCACGGCTGAGACCGCGGCTGGATTTTGGGCCCTATCCGCGGCTAGGTTAAGTCAGGTCGCGTGCGCGTAGCGAGGTACACTAAAGATCCGGGCCGAAAGCATACTATGGCTACAGCGCGCGCGGCAATGGCGGAAATGTAAACAAACAGTGTATCAAATTGCAAGTATCATGGGATGCGAGATGCGAGATGCGAGACGCGAGATGCGAGACGCGAGATGCGAGATGCGAGACGCGAGATGCGAGATGCGAGACGCGAGACGCGAGATGCGAGACGCGAGACGCGAGACGCGAGATGCGAGATGCGTCGACGCGAGATGCGAGATGCGAGACGCGAGACGCGAGACGCGAGACGCGAGATGCGAGATGCGAGATGCGAGATGCGAGATGCGAGATGCGAGACGCGAGACGCGAGATGCGAGATGCGAGATGCGAGATGCGAGATGCGAGATGCGAGATGCGAGATGCGAGATGCGAGATGCGAGATGCGAGATGCGAGATGCGAGATGCGAGATGCGAGATGCGAGATGCGAGATGCGAGATGCGAGATGCGAGATGCGAGATGCGAGACGCGAGATGCGAGATTCGAAACGTAACGCGAGATTTGGTAGTCAAAATGCGAGATGCGAGATGCGAGACGCGAGATGCGAGATGCGAGATGCGAGATGCGAGATGCGAGATGCGAGACGCGAGATGCGAGATGCGAGACGCGAGACGCGAGATGCGAGACGCGAGATGCGAGACGCGAGATGCGAGATGCGAGATGCGAGACGCGAGATGCGAGATTCGAGACGCGAGATGCGAGACGCGAGACGCGAGACGCGAGATGCGAGACGCGAGACGCGAGACGCGAGATGCGAGATGCGAGATGCGTGATGCGAGACGCGAGACGCGAGACGCGAGACGCGAGACGCGAGACGCGAGACGCGAGATGCGAGATGCGAGATGCGAGATGCGAGACGCGAGACGCGAGACGCGAGACGCGAGATGCGAGATGCGAGATGCGAGATGCGAGATGCGAGATGCGAGATGCGAGATGCGAGATGCGAGATGCGAGATGCGAGATGCGAGATGCGAGACGCGAGACGCGAGATGCGAGATGCGAGATGCGAGACGCGAGACGCGAGACGCGAGACGCGAGATGCGAGATGCGAGACGCGAGACGCGAGACGCGAGATGCGAGATTCGAGACGCGAGATGCGAGATGCGAGACGCGAGACGCGAGACGCGAGATGCGAGACGCGAGACGCGAGATGCGAGATGCGAGATGCGAGATGCGTCGACGCGAGATGCGAGATGCGAGACGCGAGACGCGAGACGCGAGACGCGAGACGCGAGATGCGAGATGCGAGATGCGAGATGCGAGATGCGAGACGCGAGACGCGAGATGCGAGATGCGAGATGCGAGATGCGAGATGCGAGATGCGAGATGCGAGATGCGAGATGCGAGATGCGAGATGCGAGATGCGAGATGCGAGATGCGAGATGCGAGATGCGAGATGCGAGATGCGAGATGCGAGATGCGAGACGCGAGATGCGAGATTCGAAACGTAACGCGAGATTTGGTAGTCAAAATGCGAGATGCGAGATGCGAGACGCGAGATGCGAGATGCGAGATGCGAGATGCGAGATGCGAGATGCGAGATGCGAGACGCGAGATGCGAGATTCGAAACGTAACGCGAGATTTGGTAGTCAAAATGCGAGATGCGAGATGCGAGACGCGAGATGCGAGATGGCAGGTGCTGAACACCATAGTATGAGGAATCTCCAAATTTACAAATTTGTTACGCCGTAACTAGGAATCTCAATTTAGTTGTGGTATTTGTAAATTTGTTGACGTGTTCACAGGCGTGATTGTTCGTATTTTCAAGACATTATTTTCAGTTTATCTTCCACATTAGTTGTTTTTACGTATGAATCCCTAAATTAATAGAATCCCGACAACATTCTACTAGGTATTGTCCATATACCCGACCAGGATTTACTCGTATTTTTGTCTGATCGCCATGATTTACTAGACTTGTTGCCAGTCTACTCAAAGTTACACCACAGTTCGTCCCGTCTTATTAGAGCTGACGAAATAGTTGTTGCTACGAAAGCCTATGCTTATTAATTATTTTGTTAATATGCACGGCTGTTCTACTGTTTTATTCACAAGAATAAAGAGTATAGGGGCCGCTAGGCTATATGGGTCATTTTTCCCAAATGACACACAGTTACCCTTTCAATGGGTGAGGTCACAATTCTGTGTGTGTTAGTGTTAGTATTAGTGTTACAGATCTGTTAACAGATCTGTTAACAGATCTGTTATCTTAATCAGAACTGTGACCTCAGAACAAACGTCGTGTTAACATATGGCTTGTTAGTCGTGCGCACAACCGCAAATTGCTGTGAGTGAGGGCGCACTTCTGTACGTGTACGTGTTAGTGTAACAGATCTGTTAACACGGTGTCTCGGGAAACCGTGTTAGCGTTAGTGTAACAGATCTGTTGACTCGGCATCTAGCTTGGGAAATGTCAAGTCGGTATATGGTTCTGTACGACTTTCCACACTAACACGAACACAGAATTGCGACCTCCGGTCTGGGCCACACGAGCTTAACCACAAAGTGATTGAAATTGTCAAAATCTTCACCGTACTCACGGAGCCAAAAAAAAAGTCTCAATCGTGAATAGAATGCAAGATCCAACACATTTATCAGTTGTGTTGAAAATAAAACTCGATTTATTGAGAATCACGAAAGTTCCAAAATAATCAAAATTAACACCACACACTTCGTTCAGATTAACTTAACAGATATGTTAACATACCTGTTACACCAACACGATGTGTAACATGAGGTGTTAAACTAACATGAGATGTAACACTAACACGTCTTAAAGGCAGTATACATCATTGGTAATTCGAAAATCAGAAATGTTCACAGATTTACGCCTAACTTACACAATATAAACATAATGACCGTAGAAAATGATTTTGTCTAAAGTGCTATATAGTCTTTGAGAAATGAGCAAAAGAAATAGTTTTCGTCTCATGAGACGAAAATTCGTTTTTTTTTAACATTTCGTTCAATGCTGCCCTCACACGACCGATTAATAGCGATGAAATTACAACCTCGTCCCCTGCATCACGAGGATTTATACCACCCCGTGGACGAGGTTGTCAGGTTGTAACTTTGCAAATGCCCTTCTCCAAATTTAAACTTGGGCTAAGGCTCCGGCTCTATATGGCCGTACACCTTTTCGCAAATACTTCTGCAACATAGTAGGAGACCAGCCTGTAGGTCCCGTGACCAAATTCTGGGAACAAAGGTTTGAAAGTGTTTTTGTGTTCCCTGATGAATACCGAACAATTTTGACTTGGGCTGCCCCCTTGAAAATGTCAGGCATTTCCGGGAGGGGTCAACAAAGGTCAAACAGGGGTCAAAATTCAAATATATTCCAATCGTGTCGATATGCATATCAAATTACTCGTCTAGTCATGAAGATTCCAAAAATGTATAGTTTGTTATACCTCCGACCTTAAATGAGGGCGCTGTGGTCAAAAACGTCGAAAGGTCAACGCACTTTTGACTGGTGGTCAAATTCACCAACACAGTTAACATTATCCGATTCTAATGATTTTAGTGTCTAATAATATGTTTTCTGACATGGCAAATTCAACTAAGCAACTTTTAAAAGTAAAAGTGGTTGCCATAACCTTGAAATTTCAAAATGGCTGCTAAAAGGTTAACATAAATTAGCCCAAAACAACAATTTTTTTCTCAAACCCATGGATAAGAAATTATTAAATGTTTGTCACCGAAACGTCACGAACAATTGAAACACTATAATGATTTTTAATTATGTGTATCCTTTTTCTTTAGAGCACATGTTCGATATGATATTGTACGGTATACCATATAAAGTGTATAGGTAAATGATGATGACGGGCTGTGAATATCTGCAACAATATAGCTTCAACAACATGTTCCCTCATTGGGTAAAAGTTTATGGATGCAATGAAACTGACATTTTACGCTTAGTAAGTACCTCATTGAACCTTTCATCATTTTTTCATATGTGATTGGACCAAAGACACAACAAAAAGTTAATATTTACAAAACAGTTGATGGCTTAAACTAGGTTTAAATGGGCCAGAGCCCATATGGCAATATTATTACATTCATCAAGCTAGTAATATTAATTGAGTATACAGGACATATAATACTCTGAATCATTGCGACCTTATTTCATGCTTGATGAAAATTGGTCGATTTACTTGATCTTCTCTGACCCATATGACTAAATTCTCCGACTCAATTCAGTGAGACAACCCACTGGAAAATGATCAGTAATCGTGTTGACCTTTATTGACTTTGCCGATTTTGAGGTTTAACACCTGTTTTTTGAGTGAAAAAAAGCCCCTTTTCCCCGTGCATCATATATTAAAAAACAAAACCAAACTATCTGTACATGTACTTTGAAATGCGTAGCGAGTTGGTGAGAAACATAGACGTACTTTTTATGTACTCACAAAAGTTTGCAGTGCGGCGCTGTTTTCCGTGTCATTTTCCTGCGCTGAGCATAGGGTCACGGAGCTCAGTGAGCAGATGCGCGCAAGTTGTTCATATGGGTCAGAGAAGATCAAGTAAATCGACCAATTTTCATCAAGCATGAAATAAGGTCGCAATGATTCAGAGTATTATATGTCCTGTATACTCAATTAATATTACTAGCTTGATGAATGTAATAATATTGCCATATGGGCTCTGGCCCATTTAAACCTAGTTTAAGCCATCAATTGTTCTGTAAATATTAACTTTTTGTTGTGTCTTTGGTCCAATCACATATGAAAAAAGGATGAAAGGTTCAATGAGGTACTTACTAAGTGTAAAATGTCAGTTTCATTGCATCCATAAACCTTTACCCAATGAGGGAACATGTTGTTGAAGCTATATTGTTGCAGATATTCACAGCCCATCATCATCATTTACCTATACACTTTATATGGTCTACTGTACAATATTATATCGAACATGTGCTCTAAAGAAAAAGGATACACATAATTAAAAATCATTATTTGTTTTAAAAATGGAGTGTTTCAATTGTTCGTGACGTTTCGGTGACAAACATTTAACCTTTTAGCAGCCATTTTGAAATTTCAAAGTTATGGCAACCACTTTTACTTTTAAAAGTTGCTTAGTTGAATTTGCCATGTCAGAAAACATATTATTAGACACTAAAATCATTAGAATCGGATAATGTTAACTGTGTTGGTGAATTTGACCACCAGTCAAAAGTGCGTTGACCTTTCGACGTTTTTGACCACAGCGCCCTCATTTAAGGTCGGAGGTATAACAAACTATACATTTTTGGAATCTTCATGACTAGACGAGTAATTTGATATGCATATCGACACGATTGGAATATATTTGAATTTTGACCCCTGTTTGACCTTTGTTGACCCCTCCCGGAAATGCCTGACATTTTCAAGGGGGAAGCCCAAGTCAAAATTGTTCGGTATTCATCAGGGAACACAAAAACACTTTCAAACCTTTGTTCCCAGAATTTGGTCACGGGACCTACAGGCTGGTCTCCTACTAACAGTACTGAAATGCGGGAAGGATAGTTATTCAACAACCTTCGCCCAATGTTACTCTGTCTTTTGTCCAAGTTCACTCAAGCAGTATTTCTGAAAAAGTTACAGTTGAAGCCCAAGCCTCAACCTCAGTCTAAGTCAAGATTTGGAAAAAGGCAATTTTTTATTCGCGAATGGGCCGTGTTGCTGAACAAATCGGGAGCTAGAAATGGAAAAGGAGCGGCGAAAATCAGGAAGACCAAAGGCAAAGCAAACAGACAGCGCAAAAAAACGCTAAAAGTCTGCCTCAAACCGCCTCTGTCGAGAAAACAAGCGGCTTTTGACGGACAACATAGCACTCCCAGTTTCCATGCTGCATCGCCAGATCGCTGGAGGCAGGAGGAGGATAAAAGCTCTCGATCCACATGTCCAATTCGAATCTAGGCCTACATGTAAATATGATGTAGGCCTAGCCAGAATGCTTCTGGCCGGATATGCATGATAAGTAAGTAAAGTAGGCCTACATGTACACATGTATGATGTAGCCTAGGCTAGTCGTATTTTATAATTTGGAAATAATTCCGTTAACTGGTCTCCACTTATTATCCATGCTTATACTAGACTTGATGTCAAGTCTGTAACTATATAGACCAATTGGTTCGTAAACTGCAGCAGCGTAGTCGCGAATGGACTGGGAACAAGTCTAATCGACCTCTAGTTACAGACTTGAGAAACCTGTTTCCGTTTTGTACACGGTCTATGGAGTTTGCTACCAGAATTGGACGTAGAGAGCCGATTGGTCGAAACGCAGGACGACATTAATATTCATGTTACTCCTCCAACTTGTTCTATGGCAACTGCGTGATTATATATTACGCGCAGTGAATGCATTAATATTGGCGCGAATACAGGTTTCTCAAGTCTCTAAACAGGTACTATTCATAACAACGGCTGTTGCATGTGGGGATTATAGGCGTCAGACGGACCGAATACGACTGTCTAGAGACTTGACCTCAAGTCTATGCTTATACTGACTTGATAACCTAACCAATGCTAGCCCCGCGAGCAGTGCTTCGGGTGGGGAAACCCTCAGCCCTGTCTTCTAATATACACCAAATCTGTGGCAAACTGATTTTTAACTCACGCAAATGAAATTTGGCCCATGGCTCTGATATTTGCTCAATAGGTGCACTCACCCCAGTTGATAAATATTCCGAAGAGTACGCATCGATCCGATGTCTAGTTTCGGTGAAATCGTGGGGACAGTTTGAGACCTTCCTTGCGATGAAATTCCCACTCTTTGACCAAAAATCAAATATGCGCATGCGCGAGGGCGGAGAGGTCAACATAATAGCGCCGTCTCGCGACGGCGTCGACACGTACTAGCTGCACAGCGGCTGTTTCATGAGAGAGCACATCGACTCTATGGTGGCGTACAAGAGACGTCGCAAATCAAAGTTATCTTTGCAATATGATGTCGAACAACTTCGATATCTACCTGAAAATAGTACGGACGATTTAATAGATATGTACATGTAGAACGTACCGCGCGAGAGAGTCGATGTGCTCTCTCATGAAACAGCCGCTGTGCAGCTAGTACGTGTCGACGCCGTCGCGAGATGGCGCTATTATGTTGACCTCTCCGCCCTTGCGCATGCGCATATTTGATTTTTGGTCAAAGAGTGGGAATTTCATCGCAAGGAAGGTCTCAAACTGTCCCCACGATTTCACCGAAACTAGACATCGGATCGATGCGTACTCTTCGGAATATTTATCAACTGGGGTGAGTGCACCTATTGAGCAAATATCAGAGCCATGGGCCAAATTTCATTTGCGTGAGTTTGCCACAGATTTGGTGTATATTAAAAGACAGGGCTGAGGGTTTCCCCATCCGAAGCACTGCTCGCGGGGCTAAACCAATGCTAACTGAGTGTGGGTAATTTGCGGAACTGTGGAACTTTGCAGAACTCTGCAGACAGATCAACTCGTACGCAAGCCAACTCGTACGCGTACCAACTCGTACGCAAGTTGGTCAACTCGTACACACCAACTCCTACGCACGCCAACTCGTACACGTACCAACTCGTACTCATCGTTATTTTGACAGGATACTAGTTCATAGCCTACGTACATTCACAAAGTACAAACAAAATCAAATTGTTTTCCCCTGCAGACTGCAATCATGAACCAGTTGAAGAAAATACTTCTTCCTGCCTTTTTTGACCAGCTCCACTCTTTTTACAAGTTTTAGAAGCAGTTGTTGTTCATGGAATTCGCATTTAGTTTGTGGTTTTATAATAGGCCTACTATGCAAATAATAAAATTGCCGATTTATTTTATTTTATTTTTTAAGGAAGGGAGATTTTATTGTAAAGAAATTGCCAAAACCTTTTCAAATGTACATGTATTTCGGCAGTAAAACCCAATTCTTGGGAAAAAGAAAAACTGCCCTCCAGGGCCACAATATATCCAAAAAAGATTTCTGCAAAAAAACAATCGGTTCTTTCAAAACCAGGGCTGCCCAATGCCCCAAAACCCCTCGGTTCTCAAAAACAATGACTTAGATTTCTGTAAATGCCCGGCAAAATTTTTCTTGAAAAAGAGTTGTTAAAAACGGCACTTTGTGAAAGTCGGACCCTCCGGATCTTTGTTAAAAATTGATATTTAACGAACAGAAAGTACATAGTTTGACTTCTAAATACGCTTACATACCTTTTACCACCATGTATTGCACAAATTTGTAATCATACACCACATCGACTATCCACAAAGTGACAATTTCGAAGAAATAGGCGTAGGAAGTGCGGGACACTAAGAAAAATGAAATTGGTTTTTTTCCACGCCGGATCTTTAATAATAAGGCCTGTACATGGCGGTAAAAGGTATGAAAGCGTATTAAGAAGTCAAACTACTGTAGGCACTTTCTGTTCATTAAAGAGCCATTTTTGAAAAAGATCCGGAAGATCTGGAAGGATCCGGAGGGTCCGTTTTTTACCCACACCCGTTAAAAACTGTTTACACATCTTGCTACAGTACAAACATGTTTGGGGCCACGATAAGGATTTCGATATTTGCACAGCGGAGATTAGCTACATCATTGTACATGTGCTTGCCGGTCCGGCGTATGAGTTGGTCGGCGTACGGGTTGGTCGACGCACGAGTTGGCCCACGTACGAGTTGGTTGCGTACGAGTTGACCTGTATCCCTCAGAAATCAGAATAACATAAAACATTAGGCTAGAATTGCCGCCTGGACAACTCGGTCTGTCATTTTGAGACGAGTGATTCAAGCACATAGGCTGTTTAGGAAAAGCGAAATTAAAAGGTAAATTATCTGTTTGCTAATGCAGACCAAGGGCACTATGAGATATCATTGTGATCCATAGAAATACTGTATTGGTAAGGCAATCTAAACATGATGGTAGTAAAGTTCCCCTGAAATGGTTTTGTCTAAAGTGCTTTTGTTTTGAGGAATTAGTAACACAATTTGCCATACACGAGCAGACATTTGCCCCAAAACCCCTTCGCTCTGGACCACTTCGCTCCAAAAGCCACCACCAAAACACAACGTGCACAGGCCTTGGTTCAGGAAAGAGTAGTTGTGGTCAAGTGACAGTAATGTTTTTTTGTGTTAAGTTGAATGTTAATTAATCTTTTAGAAAACCACCTTCAGTTTCTAATTTCCCACAAGATTTTTGACTGAAATAAAACCATGCGTAATTGTTCTTGCTAACTCATGAACAAAAATTGGGGTCACTACAGTTGATGTACAGTATCTTTAGTGGGATTAAAAGACTGGGGGAAAAAGCAATTGTGCGACATAATCTCCAAGTGTGATTGATGATGTGCAAGCATTTCTTCCTCCATGGTGCAAGTCAGCTCAGCATCGGCATTCCAAGAAAGGAAAAAAAAAGTGTTTATGGTTCAATAATTTAGGTGTACCGTACATGTAGCCACCATCCTATTTAGGCTACTTGCATGCTGGACTGCACAGAATAGCAGTCAAAACAACAAGGTACTGCATTGGGGGGGGGGGGGGGGGGGGGTAGGTAGGGCTACTGTTATTCAAATATGGGCACCCTTGTAAGGGTAAAATTAGTTACTTTCATTTTGTGTACATGTATATATTAAGATATTTTTATGTACGAGTTTGTAATTTTTACAGAATCAGCATCGACTACAAACAGGATGAAGAATTTCTTTACTTTGACCCTACCAATTCGGACGAAGGACAACTGGATGAGTCAAGGCATCCTGTAGTTTCCTACAAGAGCAAGTAGGTTAAAAATGCAACTTATTCCGATGTTAAGAGAATGTTAATAATTTACATGCTGACTTGTGCTACATGTACAATCCAGTTGAAAGATGCACACCAATATATGATATTACATCATATATTGGCTGAAATATTTGTGCAATTTTGCAACATATACATGTATTACAAAATTAATATGTTGGTATGTAATATGGGTCATTCTATAAATTTGGGGTCCAACGTGTGACTTTTTCTGTCCCCGTTACACCTGACATACTGCTATTTGCCATACAAGTATCATTAAAAATGCCTTCAAAACATGTTTTTATGAATAATACTTTAAGTAATCACTCTTTCAAATAGAGAGCATTTAAAGAATATGTCCTGAATTTACAAACTACAACATTTTACAAGATGTCAGATGTAACGGGGACATAAAAATTGGACCCCAAATTTATAGAATGACCCATATGTTAATAGAATATAATTTTTAAGTGACGATGGAGGTTTGAATGATGTTTAGGATGTTGTAGATGGTGTATGGTCCGCAACATAAAAAATATGTTCTCTTTATCAGAAAAAACTGATGACCTGGAGTATATCGCAGGGGATGAGGAGATTCATGGGAGATTGCAAGAAGACTTCAAGGAAGCAGAAGAAGAGGACGTGCCATCCTTCACACGGAGCGGGCTTCATAAAGTTGCACCTTCAGTCAAGGAACAGAGGAAGCTGAATCTACATGTACACAACTTTACATCATAACTGAGACAAGGCTGAGAGATTTGGCACTGGAGGCAAGGTTCCACTGTCAGTCTTGCCAACAGCCAAATGACATCAACATAGCCAAGTCAGGAACGTCTGCACACATAACATGGGTTGGTAATTGCTCCATTTCACTTGTTTTGTACTTTGTATTAAAACGATTTCTGCTTTTATTACATATGGCTGATACTCAGTGGGTCTTTCATCACACTGTCAATTCGGGTCCATTTACAAAAAAGCAATATTTTGTATATTCTCAAGAAAATAGCAATTCAACTTTTTCTCTGCAAACGGTGTTTAAATAATATCGGCTTCCTAAAGAGACTTCAACCTCGGGTATTTGTTTTCAAATCAGATCTGATGTGTGTGTGCAGTAAATGAACACACCAATGTCGACCGATCTGTCACTAAAATGCCCTCTCGGACAGAAATGCTTGGTGGTGCTCTTATTGTTAAACGCCCGAATTGTGTATTTTTAGTGTACATTTCTGTTAGTTAAAAAGCTCATCAAATGACCAAAAGTTTTACATGATTGAACATAACATGTGTGTGAGAAAAGCTAATCTGTTCATAAGTCATTTCAATGCCTTATCATTTTCTGTGGCTGCGCCTTGTCTTTAGAACAAATAGCCATGACACATCACCCTCGATACCTAATTTTAAACATGCACTTAAAAACTTATCTCATGTCTAAAACATGTTCCTGAATGTCAACTGCTATGCATCAGTACATTGATCACTTTCTCGTGGATATCATAAGTGAGCTATGTAAAATAAATATCATTGCATCAGGAAGCTTTCTGCAAATTGCTTTAATCAAAGCATTTTCCAGAAATGTTCCGAGGGACACACAACATCTTTTTGCTGCCAAGAGACCATTCAAAGAAGTCATGTAGCAGATCTAAAGCTGGGAGCACCACTAGTGTTGTCTGGCCCTCATGTTTACGTTCATGAACTTGAACATGTTCTTTCCCGCGATTTATGACATGGCATCCGGCGTCTTTCAGCAATCAAGGGACAAATGCCTTGGCAAGAAAGTTGTGGTTCTTGGTAAGTTATGTTGTAAGTGCCATATTAACTATTCATAATCAATGCATTTAATGTACACTAAAACTATAGTGGCTACCCAAGGGACGAACAAAATATGGCCAGAATAAACAGGTGGCCCTTACACAGAGGTTAAGAGGGCACATGCATGGAGAAACAATAATTTTATAACATACAGCTACGCTGTAGAAGTAATACATTATGAAGTTGATATCTTCCAAGTTTTTATCAACTTCTTAGGCTTCTCATAAAATTTCCCACAGAACCTGGGTAAATTTTTTAACAAAATTGTATGCAAGTTGCCCATTACAAGGCCCGATGGCCACTCGAAGTAAGGGCTACCGAAGACAATTACGGAGAAACCAGCTCTTCACACCGAAACAAGATCAGAATTACGAGTCTCTTTACCATACAAGTGGGGCTGGGAGGGGTAACTAGTCCGAAGCGAGACAACCAAGTTGCCTCTGCCCCTATTATGAGCAAGCATGGTAAAGTGCCTTGCTCAAGGGCTCAAGTGCCACAACCTGTCACGGCCAGGATTCGAACCCATATTCTAGTAGTGGCACATGAGGCAATTTACTGTATGTGGCCATTTACTGTATGTGGCCAGATTATCCAGGTTCAACTGCTATATAATTGTATACAAAGAAAATCTATTGCCCTGGCCCATTGACCATGTTAGAGAGAGCCCTAATATCAAGGTTCCACCTTCAGATGTTTGTGTACACTTTGGAAAGGTGGCCTGGCCTATAATAACAGGTTTCACTCTTGCCAATTATTTACATTATTGATTGTTGTCTTTTTGTATCCACATCTGTGCAGGTGATGGGCGAAATGATAGCCCAGGGCATTCTGCTCAGTACTTGACATATACATTCATGGACAATGCCACAAAGGAGATACTTCACATGGAGTTCATGGACAAGAGGGAGACTAAGCTTGTCAGCACCAACATCGAGCCAAAAGCACTACAAAAAGGGTTGGAATTTCTCCAAAACATGCGCCTCTCGTATACAAATGCACAGAAAAAGGGTCAAATGCCCCAGCCTGGGGCTTGAAAGTAGTGACTAAACCCCCACTTAGGGGGTGGGGCAGCATGGGGGTGGGGCAGCACGGGGGGTGGGAACAATGGATCAGAATGAATAGGGTTTTGTTTTTTTCGAACTTTTTGTTTATAAATTATATAGCCTACTATTCATAGAAAATGTCATCACATTTTTGTCAAGTTTTCATCAACAGGTGCAAGCAATAAGTTGCCGAAAGAAATGTCTGTTACAAAAGAATTCTTTTGCCGCCCTATCTACGTTTTCAAAGCTGAAGTGACTAAAAAAAAATATGTACATCTCACTGCAAACGGCATTTCCAATTTTCCTCTAATTATTGTGTCCCGTCACCTGATTGCGTTGTTTGTAATTTGTTCATATTAGGCTTAGGCCTACTTGGAATATGTTTTCTTGCGTATTTAAAAATTTATGCAATCGATTTGTCAACCATATCATCAGCAAGTAGAGAATATGACAATTTCTTTAGAAAAATATAGGAATTTATGTGGTCTGTATCTCCTTTTGTCAGCGGTGCACAGAGTGTTTTGTACTGTAGGCCTACTACCCACGTACTAGCCTCCTACATACAGTACATGTACTGTATATTATGTGCAACTAAAAAATTGAAAAATTGGGTGGTTATATCACAATTTTGCGTGTTTATTTAAAAAATGAGCGCATGTGTAAATGAGCATATTGATGTGAAATTCTCATTGCTTATGTTGTTTCAGATTAATAACCACACAAGATAGTGATATTACCACCCAGTTTTTCCGAGCCGCATACGTTTCCTATACGCATATCATCACAAGGGACCATGATACGCGTACGGGAAACGTAGGTGGCTTGAAAAATACGGGGTGGTTGCCTCACAATTTGACGTGTTTATGCAAGAAATGAGGGTATGTGTGCATGAGCAAATTGATGTGAAATTCTCATTATCTATGTTTCAGACGGAAGTTGTTTTAGATGAAAAATGTGATACAACCACCTGATTATTTTCCGAGTCGCACACTTTTCCCGTACGCATCATATTTGAGACTATATTGGGGACCATAATAGAAATAGTACAAGTACGGGAAACGTATGCGGTTCGAAAAATCGGGTGGTTGTATCACAATTTTGCGTGTTTATTTAAGAAATGAGCAAATGTGTACATGTACAGAGGCCTATTGATGTGAATTTCTCAGATTAATAACCACGCAATATTTTAGGACAATAACTAATGGCCCGGTTTTTGATTGTTTTCTCAAAAGTCACCAGATATTACACTATTTGAAACGGTTGACCAATCATGTATACTGCCTTTAATTCAAATAAACACAATTTAAGAAAAAAAAATAATGTCTTTGGTCTGTGTCTCCTTTTGTCAGCGGTACAGTAGTGTTATGTGAAATTAATTAACCACTTTTGTGAAAATGTCACAAAAATTGCCAATATTCTACAAAACCCCGGCCAAGAGTTTGAATTTCACAAAAAGATGCGTTTTTCAACAAACTCGTCACCTTGTTTTCACAAAAGTTGTAAAAAATTCACAAAACTTTTCAGTTGATCAGCTGATTTCCTCTTGTTTCCTCATAGTATCCCATTGAAAATTTGGAAAAACTACCATACACCACCTCCAGTTGAGACTTTATGCACTAAATCTATGGAACATGGCATAAAGATTCAAAGGAAAACTTTACATTTTCACCCCTAAATTCATGTTTCTTCACCATATTTACACTTTCTCAGTGGGGTGTTGTGTCATCTTATTCTTATAAAGGATTTGTGGCGAGGGTGTATGGTATTTATACGGAAAATAAAAAAAAAACTGTCCTGCATTTTCCTCTTTTTTTGTAATGGAGCTATTACGGTTACCCATATATACATACATCCCCTAAAAAACACGTACATTATAATAGGTATACGGTTTACTGTGCATGCCATATTGACATCTACTTAGCCAGCGCGCGCGCGCGTACAGAGTACAGACGGTGTCAGATTACGACTAGACTTGATTTGGTTACATATCAAACGGCTGTTGTATTAGTAAACTACGTAAACGTGAAACAGTGCCTGCTTTATCCATGCAGCGATTTATTTCATCAGTTCGGACGCAAGAGGGCGCTAGTACAAAAACTCGACGGGACTTTTGGTTTCACACAATTTCGGAAGAAAAACGGCACGGTTTGTTACTGTTTTCTCAAAAGTTGGACGAGGTATGGAGCTAGATTTTACTGAGGTTGGTTTTAATCATGCATATCTTCATTCACACAGGGAGATGACACTATATGACACTATTTGTAACGGCTCACCAATGATGTATACTGCCTTTAAACATCATGTTAATATCTAGTTAACACGGTGTTTGTTCTGAGGTCACAATTCTGATTAAGTTAACATATGTTATACACGCGCAACCCAGAGTTGTGACTTCGCCCTATGTACATTGCAGATAATTAACATGGTGTTAACACCGCATTAACAGATCTGTTAACACGGTGTTAACCTGGACGTTTAGTTAGAGGTCGAGATTAATGCCGTGTTAACAGATCCGTTAACAGATCTGTTAAACTAACACTAACACATAACACACAGAGATTTGTGACCACCCACTGTATCATTTGTAAAACACGAGTCAAACTTGTTTTTATTTTTTTTTATAACAAGACATGAGTCGATTGTGAGTAAAAGTATAACATTCTCAATTTGGTTGCCACGGAACTGAAAACTTGCGTGTGTACCCGCCAGCTGACTGGAGCTAGTCTAGGGTCAAGAAACACAGAACATTTATTAAGCGTCCATGATATATTTATAAATTGGGTACCGAAATTAAGAATCTAGTAATAGAGGGCGTTATTATATAGTTTAGGTGGATTCCTAATCACGTTGCAACACATGTTCTGGGAATTTCCCGCGCGCGCGCTGGAGGCAGCTGTGCCGTGGCGTTCGATTAGCCGTACACATAAATACCTTTGTTGCCATGGTCTGCCGGACTGTTCACACTTTGAAGGAGCACACTTATGACTCAATGATAGCTAACTGAACGCACCAATTGCTCACGCAAACGGGCGAGTTTAACCAGGATGAAACTGGATTATAATAAACGTTTATGAAGCGTGAATTTCATGATTTACAAACCCTTCAATTTTTCGTCAATGATCGTATTTTGAGATGTACCGAGTGCATAATACTTCTCTTTTTATCGATAGTCAACCTTTACAAACGACAGACAAGTGTATAAAGCTTCAATTTTCTCTGTTTGTAAACCATGAAATTTTGCGACAACGCTAACTAGTTCATTTTCATTATTTATAAACCATGAAATTGTGGGCCAACGATCACTTTTCATTATTTACAAACCATCGAAATGCACGCCTATTGACTATTTTTAATTGTTTACAAACCACAGAATCCACAAAATTGATTAGAACGGCGCAGTTTTGATTGTTTATAAACCATGGAATTGTACGTCAATTAACAATTTTCATTATTTATAAACCATACAAAATCGGAACCCGGTGATAGTTTGCTATTATTTGTAAACCAGAAAAACGTGCAGCAATGTGCAGTATTCATTATTTATAAACCATGAACGATGTCCATGTCCATGAACGATACGATTCTCTTGTTTGCAAACCATTGAAATGTACACTCGTCGGTTTCATTTATAAAGTATGGAACGCCGAGGTACATTTTCATTATTTGTAAATAATGAATTCGCGCAGCTACACGTATATTTCCTGTTTTGTAAAGAATCGTGTTGGTACAAAACGATGTTTTAAAGGTTTGTAAACCATAAACGGCCTTTGACACAAATGCATGATTTACACAGAATTAAGATAAACCATGGAAAAAACATGCTATAATTCGCCTAAATAATTAGTTGACAAACGGCGCCCCATAGTATGACCACCCTACAACAACCGGCGCGCTTTCGTGCGTTTGGGAAAAGGGGGTTGAGCTAGGCCATGGCGTCCAGGAAAAAATTCCACGAAAGCGCAAAAACATAGCAACGCCACGGCAACTTTGAACATTTTAAAACATCCGTGGGGTTTGCCGGAACGCTAGGGACGTCCGGAGAGTTCGCCTGATCTACACGGATGAAAGGAGGGATGTACCCAGACCGGCCCTGGCACTACCGGACACCCTTCATTCGTGGTCATCCGTCGGGCCATCCGGGACAGTGTGACCGGGGTTTGAAGAATATGAAGTGCAGGAAGACTGCTGTTCACAGTGCAATCGTGAAATTTTCGAAATTATGGATTTTTTTCGGACCAGAATGCGGTCTGGATGACCCAAAATACCACGACAAAGGACGACCACGCACAAGGAGGGTAGCTGTTCGGTCTCATATGAGTTCTTCAAGAAAGATACGTCGTGTTAAAATGCCAAATATGTCGACGATATTAAATGAAATATATAAGCCTGAACAAATTTGTAATATACGAGAATGTAAATTGAATTTTCTATTGTATGTCAGAGTTCCTATTTGCATAGGTATGCAAGAGGTGTTGGGGTAGTTTAAGGAAGGCGGGAAGGTCACTTGACTGTTTTCGACTACACGCATCGGACACCCCAATTTTTTCGTAAAATGAGGGTCCGTCTGCCGATTGACGGTGTATTTACGAATCTAACGGCCTTGAGCTTTGCAGTTTTTTGTTTTCTTGCTGCAGCTGGCACCCCGTGCCAACGCAAGAGTGGGAACAACAGACGTATAGATTGGCATTTCATTTAAAGATTCGGTATCTCGCCATCTAGTCAATCATTTGGTTCGAACGTCATCTTTCCATGACATGTTTTACTACATCTGAATGATTGACAGGTATACCCGCTGCCATGTTTCCATGTTATACTGCGTCTCAACAAATTGCGTTGCAACTACTGGAAAACTAAAGAGCTAGTAAAACAATTTCTGGAAAACAATTTGATTTTGCTTTATCCATTGTAGAAAGAAATAAACTTTTTCTCGTTAAAGCTTGTACAGTAGTGATTTTCATTGTCACGGTTGTTGAATTTACGAAATGTGAATAGTTTTTAAAATTGATAACTTTTGCCACTAAGGGCATGGGGTATTGGTTGTCTGTTTTGTGCAACGCTGTCTTGAACCACCTGTCAATGTGACGTCATTTGGGAAAACTGAACGTGTGAAAGTCAGCCTTGTTAGCTGGCTACGAATAAATACTGCGTGTACACATACTGTACCATGCATGCATTATAGGAAGCCTACGCCGTGTTTTGTGCGCTCTCCTAAAGTGCGTCACGCACTTGCTGGCATGCATCGATCTTTGATAAACTCACCGATATGACTCTAATTCGATGACGGGCAAAGCGAACGAAACTACCGCGAATTTTGTTGTTATAATATGAAAATAATAACCACAATTCGTAAAGATATATTTTAACCATTACTCTCAATTTCCAATAGAAGACAGATTTCCACAAATCGTTTGATCAGCTCTAACAAAATCTTCTTCAGCACGAATACAAAGTGCGAGAGAACAGTTTAAAAGGTAGAAGGAAAACTCAACACTCGAATGTGTGCAAAGGGGTGGGGGAAAACCCACGGAATCACGCAGGGATTGAGAACCTAATCCATATACTGACCCGGACGGGATTTAAACCAGGGCAACCATGCACTTGGACGCCCACAAAGGGGAAATCAAACGGTTGCTATGTTGATGAATGTACAAACTTGCCGGTTGTCTGAAATGTTCATTGCAAAAAAAGATGGCCAAGGAGCATCTTCACCTTCTCAAAATGCCTGGTGTGTGTTGTAATTAATGTAACGGCATCTTCGGCAACTAAGACTCTTTTTCAAATAACCTCTACTACACAGTATTAGCTTTATTTTAACTTATTATTAACTGAAGATGGACATGCAGTTTCAGAAGTGGGAGGTCCCAACCCCCTCCCCCCCCCCCCCCCCCCCCCCCCCCCCCCCCCCCCCCCCCCCCCCCCACACCCCTCCAATTTCCATCCCAGCGAAATATTATAGAAAAAACCCGTTCACGCAGCCGAGCAGGCATTTGCAAAACCCAAACCAACCCAGCCATCCGCCTTTCAAAGGACAAGCTGGAACGGCATCTAGTTCGACTATAAATTCCTTTGAACGATGGATACTATAGGTTGTTCGAAGCGTGTATGATTTTAAGCTTCAAATAATGCAAATGCTTTATCTTGAGAGATTAGTTAATTTTGTCCGTTTGCTGATATAATGTACATTGCAAACAAATATGTCATCGTGGCATATTTTAACAAGGAAATATTTAGGTCAGGGGAAACTACTAACATGATAACGTGCAATAAATGAGAGCATGGCACATGACATGTAGAAACGATTGTGCAAAAGTAGTCTATATACACTAGCCTGGCATCGGAAACGAATTATGTTAAGGGTAATGGTGAAACGAGCAAATTTGTAACGCAAAATGTAACAAATTTTCGATTCAGCTGTCCTATAATAAGGCAGATAGAACTGTCTCAAGGCAATCAGAGCTTTTCCCCTGCTGCAATTTCTGTGAAAAGGCTTCTGCTTTTTCACAGAAAATCTCCGGATACCCAGCTAGGTTCATACTTTTCCGCCGAACTCACTCGCCGCATACTCGCCGAGTGTAGTCGCCGCAGAGTCCATACAAGTCCGCTTTGCGCATTCAAGTCGACGAGGTAAAAATCGGGCACACGCGGCGCACTTTGGGTGCGCATTTTAATTCATACTCGGCGGTGGTGTTGCGCCGACCCGGCCCCGTATACTGTACAATCAAGCTTTCGTGTATTCATCTTTCAAAAATACCCCCACCTCTCTTTCAACGCTCCCTCTCAAATCGAAATTATCGGGGAACGAGCGGCATATGGGTATTTCCATAAAAAAAAAACAGGAGCCATCACTATGAACATCTAACAATGGAAATTGGGCACACACCATTGTTACTAACAATAGGGTTACAATGAACATGTACATGTTTTTGCTCATAGTGCATTTTGATGCATTTCCATAAAAAAAACAGGAGCCATTTTGATGCATTTGTAAAAATGGCGTTTTCATGTTTCAAAATTGTTGAAAGAAATTTCTGTGCAATTTCTAATAATGTAAAATAATGTCTAAAAAATATTCAAGAAAATTGTTTCTTGCGATTACATTTCAAGTATTTTTGACCAGTTTCGTTCTGGAAAAGGTATTTGATGATTTTACCCATCGAACCTGGACTTTATCGATTTAAATTACAATATGAGCGAAATATTTCAAAATGCCACACTTGCATTTACGAGATCGCACTTGTTTATTGAATCGTTCTCGTTATGTTTTGGGTATCAACAGATAACGGTGATGTAAGATTCATAAGTTCATATTAGTTATATGCCGAGGTTAATTCTGAAGTCGGGTAATTATACAAAAATTAACTCCATAAGGGTCACAACGTAAGGGGGACAGTGTCCCGTTTTTATAGAATTACCCATTATAGCAATCCATGATTGTACAAATTCGGGAAATTCCCGATCCCTTCCCAGTTCTTTCATTAATCGCTCACTCTTATGTGACGAAAATGCTTTTTTTTTTGAAATTTTTTGTTGTTTAATATGGCACCAGTATATACATGTGAACCTCTGCTGTCAGTTTATTGCAAAGTTGGCATAGGCCTATACAGTTGTGCTCAACATTTTTCATACCCTTGTAATTTGTGAATCACGTTAATAAATTAGTAAGTTTTGTCTGGCTTACTTATGATAAGTATGTGACAAATAACTGAAAGAATAACAACAAGTGACATTTTCTGTAATATATTATTTTGGGGGTATTTTATTGACATATTTCCAAAAAAGGTCATGTCCATAATTATTCATACCCTTAATAAAGTCACAGCCTCCAAACGATTCCTGTATCGGCTTACAAGGCCAAAGCATGTTTCCACCGGGATTTTCGCCCACTCCTCCTTTGCAAAAGACTCAAGGTAGTTGAGGTTGGAAGGTTTTTTCGCTATCACCCGAGTCTTGAGTTCCCTCCATAGATTTTTGATCGGGTTGAGATCCGGGCTTGACTAAAAGATGACTAAAAGCTTGGATCCTTGCCCAGGTGTGCTTTAGCGAAGGCCAGACGAGCTTCCCGATGTCTCTGCCTCAGGAGTGGCGTCTTTCTAGCTAGTCGGCGGCCATGGAGACCCCCATCCCTAATGCAATGTGCGCTGAAGTGTCTGCCTGGATATCTTGGTCCCAGACTCGCCAAGGCTATTCACGAGATCCTTCATGGTGATACGGGGATTGCTGCTGGCTTCTCAGCACACTTTTCTTGCCAGACGAAGTGACACCTTCGACTTACCCTGACTTACGGGCGTGGGCCCTTTAAGGTTTCTCGCTGTGTGGAACTCCTTGTACTTTCTAATTATGCTCTAAACGGTGGAATCTGGCACTCTAATCTGTTTCGAAATGTTCTTGTAGCCTTCCCCTTCTTTGTGGCCATTGGCAATATAGTTCTATTTTCTTTGCCATGCGTACCAGAAACTGAGAATGAAAGCATCAACTCCCCTTACTGTATAGCCTACAAGCAGAGTGCTATTCTATGGCATTCTTTGATTTAAATTTAATTGAACAGATATGTTAACGATTCAAATATTATGCAAACATGTTAGGATAACTGTTGAACAATAAAAACGAATCACTGGAATGTTCGAAAGCAGGTGCATTATCAAAACAAAATGAGCTAAATTTTTTAAGGGGTACACTGTTAAAAAAAATCTATGTTCATTTACAGTACATTCATATGTCAATTGGCATTACATAGCGTACTGTTTTTGAACAGTACATTCTACTTTTTTTGTTTTCTCTGTTTGCATACAGTAGATGCAACTGTTATTTGGAATTGTAAATATACATGTTTTTTTCTGTTTTTCAACAGACGACTAAGTCTTCGTTTTGTGCATGGTTTTGTTCCTGAACACAGCCTTTTGTCCAGAAACAACTTTATGTAACCATGATGTAACTGAACGAAGCATATGGGTTATTGACGACTGTTTCTTGTTGTAGACGTTAGATTCTGGATATGCACAACTTGCCCTTGCACAACTTTTTGTGTTGGAGATGCACCATCACCTCGTGAAAAATAAGTCGGCATTTTCATCTCAATTTCGTAGCTTTTATTTGCATGCTGAGATGTATTGCAGGGTCAACACAACGTTCAGTATACCGGGGATTTAACTTGGCTCATTAAAATACAGGAATACCATGAATTCACCGAATCCATTGTATTCCTGTACCTACTATGAGGCAGGCTGCACGCTCCTGTATACCCCCACTGCATGCAGTATAGCACTGCACTACATTAAAAATAACACGCAAATAAAAACCAAAAACGTAAGAGAAATACCGACTTGCCTTTCACGACATGTAGAGCAGCTACTTCACGGTTAAATCAGCACTTCACTGAGGAATTTCCAGTACACATTTCGGCATGAAACGCCTGGCAAAAGCTGGCATTTTCAGACATTAAATTGCACGTCCAACTACATGCACGGTGCAGTTATTGACTGAATTTTGCTGTTGTTATTGGCCGCGCGCGACAGCGTACAATTGCTGCCGCGTACCAGGGAACATGGGCGGAAACAGTATATTTTACGAATTAAACGAGAGAAGTGAAGTTTGATTCGGATTCTACCGATCCGTTACCGAAATGAGGGATCACGTGAGATTGCATTGTCTGGTATCTCAGGTATGCCACACTTAAAAGAAAAGAACGCAGTCAGCACGCATATAAGGGCAGCATGCCCATTCACCCGTCAGTGTTTAGAGAATACACATTACACTGGACCCAATCGGGTGGGAAAAATGTAAAGGCTATCGTCATTCAACAGGTCAGGGTGGGTGTCACGTGATCCCTCATTTCGGTAACGGATCGGTAGAATCCGAATCAAACTTCACTTCTCTCGTTTAATTTGTAAATTCTACCTCACCATTACCTCCATTCAGGACCACGTGAGACTTGAGAGCTGAGGACAGTGTAATGTGCCCCAGAAAATACAAAATAAAGAATACAATGATACAATATACATTAATCTTTATTAGCCTCCAGTGTCTCATGATACAGGAGCAAGATTAGAGACTCCCCAGAATTGAACTGGAGAATGCAGCTTGGTGAGTGTTTGCTTGTGCTGTGCTTAGTGGTAATACTTAGCGAAAGTCGTTGCATTCGTCTACCCTGCTGTCTGCAGCACTATATCAAAAGGAACACCTCTGTTGGTGGCAGCCGATGTTGATGCAGATCTGAAACAATGGGCTTTAAAAACAGAAACATCAATTACACTTTCTAATAAACATAATCTGAGCCATCGACTAACTGTCGCTGTACCCACCGCTTTGTGTGGGGGAACGTAACTTATGAATAGCTTAAAAGTGTAGCGTATCGACTTTGTACGCTTGACATACTCAAGTAAAGTTGCAATTACGCATAGCCTTTTATCTGGCATATAACTGGAGAACACGTAAATTCCGGCAAAGGCTTGCCTATTTTGACGTTTTAACAAAATCTGTCACTAAAAAGGTAACGGTTCCTTTATACCGATACTCATTTTATCTAAACTTAACAGAGACAAAGTTTGCGGGCTCTCTGCCCTGTCGTTAACGCAATGAGAGATACGAGTTTGTAAGTAAGTTACTTTAAGTTAATCTCCTCTACTTGTGCAAAACCTCGGATATAACGGAGTACAACATTGACATCCCAAGTATTGATGTCAAGTTGTGTTAAAAATGTTAATGCCGAGTTCAAAGTCGAATGAATCGGATTAATTTTGTGTTTAACACAGAAACGTAACCATTTAAATAATGCGGAACTGTACTGTTTGCTGGTACTGTCTCTCCAGGAATGGAGTATATGATGTCAATTGTTCTGTCCGAAAATCCCTTGTCACAGAGTGATCGCCGGATAAGAGTGCTGCACAGAGTACCAGGCTGCTTGCCAATGGATGCTTGTGTTCTGGATCTAGGTATAGGCGCAACAGGTCGTCCGACTTGGGCAGCACCACTGGTTACCTTGTCAACAGGCGTAGCAGGCAAGGAACCCAGGTTGCGTTTTCCAGAATGGGAAAACGAGTATGCCGGTTGACTTGTCGATCTCTATCTTTTGAAGGACTCTATCGATAAGAGAAAAGGGCGGAAAGGCATAAATTAATTCATGAAACCATGCAAAGGGAAACGCATCACAGGTCTTTGCCTCGGGATCAAGAAACCATGCACGATACGGAATGGTTTGATCTGATAGTTCATTCTTGTTGCAAACAGATCTACAGTGGGCGTAAACCTCCACATTAGAACTAAGTGATTGAAGATACTTGGATTTAGCTGCCATTCAAGGTCATCATTGAACGATCGTGATAAAGAGTCCGCCATAATATTATCGGATCCATGAATGTGATTTGCGATTATCCACATGTCATGTTTCAAACACCAAAACCAGATCTCCTTGGCTAGTGTGTTCAGCTCATTAGAATGACAACCTCCCATGTGGTTTACGTAGTATGCCACAGCGGTGGTATTATCAATGTCTATTGATATGACTTTGCTTGTAACATGCTTTGCAAAGGACTGAAGACTGTAAAAACAGTCAAAAGTTCAAGGTAGTTTATATGAAACTTCAACTCACTGTTGGTCCATCTACTTTTAGTTTGTAAATTACTGGTAGGGCAGTAAGCTCCCCCATCCATTAAGGGATGCGTCGGTTTGAATCCGACATTCTGGCACTTTGGGCAAAATGTGCCAAAAACCAATGGGCAAATTGGTGATCCACCATTGGAGGTAAGATTTCATTTCGTTCGTTATACATATTTGGGCCTCAAAATTCCCTTTGTTTCTTTCGAGTCTGGTTAACAAGGAAGGAACACATTTTCACAATAGTTTGAACCTTATCACAAGGCAAACGAACTGTCATTTTACTAGAGTCTATGATAAACCCAAGAAATTGCAGCTTGTGCGTGGGTTTTAGCGATGATTTGGTTTCGTTTATAACAAACCCAAGTTCATGTATAAGCTTACAACGATCATTTACATTATTTTGACATTCTGCTTCGGTATCACCAATGAGCAGTGAATCGTCAATCGAAATGTGACCCATTACGTAATGTGGCCGCGACAGGTTTCATAACCTTTGTACAAATGCGTGGAGCACTTGTTAACCCAAACACAAGCAGGTAAATTGCCAGAGGGAGTCCCTCCATTGGAATCGCAAATATTTCTGATGCTCAACCGCAATGGGTATTGTAAAGTACACGTATAAGCATCTTTCAAATCCATCGATGCCATATAGCAATTTGGTCGGATTAAAGCAAGGGCATGTTGCAATGTCTCCATCTTGAAATGATGGTACTCAATGAAATCGTTTAGACCTTTTAAATTAATGATTGGTCTCATTGACCCGTCTTTTTTAGGTCTGAGGAAAATGTTGCACTTCATTATCTATCATATGTTCTCTTGATCGACCGTATCGATCATCCACGCATCAGAGGTAATTCTCCTCCAATTGGATATAAAATATCGCAATCCAGACTTCCTGCAATTTGATTTGTATAATCAACAGAAATCCACTTACTACATGTACCTTCCTTGGGCAGAGCAGAGCCTTGGTTGGCTGTTGGCATGGTTCGGTCTCGGTTCGCATCGCCATACTGGCGAGACTTTTGCCAGGGTGAGCCTGTTCCCCTGTAGAACGGGTTTCTTTGCCGTCGACCATGGTATCTGTAGTCGGCCGTTGGCCGCATGGGTCCGCCTCTCCCGCTACGTCGCTGACCGACTTGTTGGTCGAAGCCATACACCTTAGAACTTAGCTTGTTCGTTTCTTGTATTGCCTTGCATGATTGCACAAGATCATTTCCAAAGAGCAAGTCAGTAACTGGCACCTGCGACGAACACAATGGTGCATAGCAAGCACTCAAGTCTGGCCGTATAAAATCACGCCGGCGTATATTTAGCATTGAATTGCCATGCCCCAAAAATGCTAAGGCATCAATAAGGGTTTTGATTAACCCTGCCGAATCCAACTGACTACTATTGTCAGGTGTGGCTTTGGAATTCCGTGAAAGGAATAATTGATCGGCAACGTTGGCCATTGCTACAGACGCATGTACAATGGCGCCTTGTATTTTTTGAAATTTTACGTCCCTAGCCCGTGTGGCTGGTTTCAAAATTGCCCAGATTTCAGGGTTCACTTTTGTTAGTGACAAACTTGTGCAATTTTTGGGTTTATCGTATTTTTTCAATTTTTCTTCCAACATTTCTGTTTGGATTTTGCCCTGTGCCAGTGAGTTAATGGTTTTCGCCAATTTCTCATTTATAGGTGGCCCTTCCTTTTCATCATCCTGAACAAGGGCGGCCATTTCGGACAAAAGATCGTCATCTTGATCATTCGTGTTTGTATGCACAGGGTCAGCATTTAGCAAGCTATCAAGCTCGTCTTCATTGTAATAATCGCCCCTTTCGGGTACGCCGTCAGACATTTCCTCGCCCCTTTCGGGTACGATTTCGTTATGTGCCATCGGTACAGACTCGTTGCTCATGCCGGCATTAGATGGGCCTGGCGCGCTTTGCTGCATAGCGACAGCCTCTGCAAGGCTTGTCACAGTGTGCTGTAAACTGTGCATAGCTTGCCGCAATTCAGAGACATCATTACTGCGTTTGCAAGTAGGCGGTGCTTTGCTCGCTGGCTTTGCTCGCTTAGATTTCGTAGCGGGTGCAGGCTTAACTGTTTCAGTTGCGCTAGATTGTTGCACTATTTGTGTTAGTTCAAACATTTCTGCATTGAGCTGTGCTGTCTGCAGCGCTTCGTCGTCCGAAGGGATGGCATGAATTTCGATGGAGCACACGTCCGCCATGTTCGAATACAGTATACGGCCACAACGTGGTCCGAAAGCGTGCTGTGGTGGCAACCGTTCGAAAGGAACACCAGAAAATACACTGACGGGTGAATGGGCATGCTGCCCTTATATGCGTGCTGACTGCGTTCTTTTCTTTTAAGTGTGGCATACCTGAGATACCAGACAATGCAATCTCACGTGGTCCTGAATGGAGGTAATGGTGAGGTAGAATTAACTGTTGGTGAGCAGTAAACTGTCTTGTTCCTGAACAAAACTGTAATTTAACCGTCTGTAATCAAACAGACAAATATATTTAAAATGTACACAGACGGAAGAATGTTTGTGCAATAACAACAAATTAAAAAAAACAGTAAAAGTTACTGTTCGTTTTTGACTTTTTAAACAGAAAAACGACTGTAACACAACACAATTTTGTACAGTGTATGAATAATTTTGAACAGGCACAACAAAGCAAATATAGACATTACTATTGTTATCAAAATGATGCATAGCCAAAAACATGTGGTCTTTGCAAGGCAACTAAGTAACTGTCCTTGGACACAGTAAAAGTTCCTTCACAATAGTTTTTGGGAGTGATGAAATTTGAAAAATGTTAGATTTTTCATAGGGTATGGATTAAATTATTATGAGCACAACTGTATGTACTGATGTCATAGAAAATGGTTTTGAAAAAAACAAAACATTTTCGTCACATGAGAATGGGCGATTAATGGAAGAACTGGGAAATTACCAGAAATTTGTTTTTACGATTTGTTACGATTCTTTAAGATACGATACAGTTACGATTTCGTAGTTCTTCGCAGGTTGCCGCGTGTAGTATATATTTTACGATCTTTTGGTGGCCCACTGTATGATTTGCTACAATTTTTGTACGATTTCCCGGCATTTGGTTTCAAGATGGCAGCGCACCAACAGGTCATGGCTTTTTAGCAGGATCTTTTTGGTTGTCCCCTCTTTCCACTATCCACTCAAAGTAGGCCGCCAAAGAATAGTCTTTTTTTGGACGAGATATCCCTTTGAACTTGAGAAAAATCGAGGTACAGGATCAGGAGCGTGATCTTCTGATGTCGACATAATAATTAAAACAGAACTATGGCCCAAACAAAACCATGAGAAAATGGCGTAAAGGTGTACACTGGGCGGGCGCAAGGACCTGGATGGACGTCAACATGTCCCAAGACCATAGCAACCGGAGCAGTAAGGGCACACCAGACGTTCGTCCAATAAGCCAGTTGCGTGATAGATTTGCATAAATCCTAGAGTCCTGCGTCTGCGCTATGGCGCTCGTATATACGATAGTAATGCACCAGATTATCAGGCCGTTGGCAACGGTTGCCAAGTGGCAAGGAGGTGCACGCCAGAACATGTTAGCCGACGCAAAAATCTGTACGGTACCTGGAATACCTCGCAGTATTTTGAAGCTAGACCCTCCGAAATTACATGTTGAAATGAGCCGTGAAATTTCGTCAAAATAACGAGTTAGAACGTCTTGTTTGACTCGAAACTTTAAAAGCTGGATCGTTCCCAATCTGTGCATGATAAATTCAACAAAATAGTAACGATTTCGGGTTATGAGACTGGTTTAAAGCTGCCGATTGAACGTCGAACCCGGACGAAGGGAGACGTATATACACTATACAGCAAACTTGACTTGAAATAGGGGAAATAGGCGGTTCTTCCCTTTCACCTCTGACGTCCCGGGTTCGAATCCAGGGCGTGTATGTGGATTGGGTTTGCAGTACCTACTTGACCGCGTGGGTTTTCCCCTGGGGCATTTCTCTGGGGGTTTTCCTCCCACTTCTAAAACTGCAACTCCTTCTTCGTCATCTCAAGTTGAAACTAAAGTATAGTTAAAGCTAAAACCGTATAGTTGATGGCATGAAGGGCCTTAGTTGCCGAAGATGCCATAACATTAACAACAACAACAACATAGGGGAAATAAGATGACATGCAGCTGGTAAATCTTGCCATATGATAACATTAATATCGCCGTTGATTGTTTATCCATTCGACGGAACATCGTCAGAATTTGGCGAGTTTTACTGTTCGAGAACGCGCGTTCAACATAACAGCGAGCGACTCTCGTTTTGCGTACATGACCGGCATATTTTATTACACCTTCCGAAGCCCAAATAAAACCGCTAGACTGGTTCCCGTCCACATATTCCACACAGGAGAATATAAGGACAGGTAAAGGCGCTTCGTCTTGATCTGTAATTGGTCGTCTTTGCGCGTGCGCATTGTGTTTTTTATATTTTTTGGATATGTTCGACACGCACGGCCAAGTTACAAATGTCAATGCAAAATCTGCGCACTTACTAAAAAAATAAAAATAATAATAACCACGTGACGGGCAGAATTATGCCCGTCATGGCTGCCCTTTACCGATCCCTATATTTTCGCAATAAGCGAACCAATCTATATGGATCGGGAACCAATCTAATAAAACCGCCAGAAATGTATCAACGTATACGCAACTTAATCAAGTGAAGATATAATACCGTACACCCTCGTCACTAATTCTTTCTATTATTTCCTTTATTTATACAGGGTAAAAGCTCAAACAGCATAAAGCTGGTTTTCATTGAGGCCCTGTTATAATGACAAAATAAAATAATATAAAGTACATCATTATTTGTTTACAATATAATTAACAATAAAATAAGAATTTCCAAAGTTCCGTCGAATGGATAAACAATCAACGGCGATATTAATATTATCATATTGTGGCAAGATTTACCAGCTGCATGTCATCTTATTTCCCCTATTTCAAGTCAAGTTTGCTGTATATTGTATACGTCTCCCTTCGTTCGCGTTCGACGTTCAATCGGCAACTTTAAACCAGTCTCATAACCCGAAATCGTTACTTTTTTGGGGAATTTATCATGTCTTTTGCACAGATTGAGAACAATCCAGCTTTCAAAGCTAACGTTCATTTCGATTCAAACAAGACGTTCTAACTCGTTATTTTGACGAAATTTCATGGCGAGTACATGTTTCAACATGCTCATTTCAACATGTAATTTTGGTAGTCCAGCTTAAAAATGCATAGAGTAATGTGCGAGGTATTCCAGGTAGCGTACAGACTTTCGCGCCGGCTAGCGATATTTTTTTCCGTACCACATATTCGCTATTGGGCTTTATCGAGGCGTTTGATTGGTACACTGTAAATGAATATTCATATTTTCTATATAGCGCCTTCAAGAGTTATTAAATAAAAGGATATAAGGAAGAACATTTAAGGATTTGTCGAGTCGTTTGGTAGTCTAGAACTTAAGACGTATAGTACTATATCGAGATATTGCAGGTTCGAATCTCCTTTGAGTCGTATTAATTTTTTTCACTATTAATTGAGGAAAGAGTGTGGTATGGTGTGGGGTTATGTTGAGGTAGTTAATCGACAAAACACATCAGTGTGCAACATATGCATGGGGGTTAAACCAATCAGAAGCTAACATGTTCTAGCGTGCACCCCCTTGCCACTTTGCAACCGTTGCCAACGGCTTGGTAGTCTGGTGCACGACTCTCTTATTATGTGAGCGCAATAGGCAGGACTTTATGATTTATGCAAATATATCACGCCACTGGATTATTAAGGAATGGATGAATTAGCATAGGCCTATATACAGATCTTTTGAAAACCCTGATCATGATTTAATATTTTGATTATTACATTTAAAATCATTGTAACACAACCCCCGATGTCACTTCCATTAACGACAAATACATAATACAGTTTTAAAAAGTTCTACCGTTATCTAAGTACTGTGACGCAATTGCTGGGGGCGCTGTGCACACTGTACGGTCACCCAGAAACGTTAGGAAAACGATTCACTGTGCAAGTGCAACGCACTAGCGCGGCATCGTGTACCTGAAAGCTCCACACTGTGTGCTGTGATTGGCCAGGCGAAAGTCACTGTGCGATCGCATGTACTGGGTATGCGCGGGAAATTGATAAAACCGGCGAGCAGAGCCGCCATTAGCCTTTTAGAAGTATGGCGGAACAAAAGGAGAGGGCGCAATTTCATTTGGGTATGAACTTTTTTATCAATTGTATTTCTTTCCAAAAACTTGATTTACATGTTGTAATTGTAATACATAGATAGAATTATAAATACAATTAATAAGTGTAAAGTGACAAACTGAGTTATTTTGCATTTTAGTCGATTTTATACCCACTGCAAAGTGCGCCCTCCTATTGTGTCCGCCATACTTCAAAAAGGCTAATGGCTTAGTCTTGGCCCAAGACTATTGTAGTCGATATTGGTTTGTGTACGCGTTGGCCATTCCCGGTAATGCGCCCTCTTTCAGCACTAACAGACCAGCCCTTTTCGCGACTACAATAGTCTTGGGAAATTCTCCTGGAAGTTCAGCATTGGAGGCGGTACCGTTTTATGTAAATACATGTAGCTACACAGGGTTTTATGATGGCACATAAGGACATGGCATACCACAGATATCTTTGCAAATATTCGCAATGTCGCAATTATCTTCATAAACAAATATATTTTGCGATGCCATACGCCTTTGCAAACATGTTTGTAAATATATTTGCAAACATTTGCCAAGAAAATTATGCCATCGAAAATATTAGCAACGATAAAACGGTCATGTTCGATATTTCTTGTAAGCCGCCTTATATTTTTCAAACCATTCGAAGCGCGTGCACGCAGTGTATTTGGGTCACTCGCTGCATCCGACGCGCTGTATTTTGGTTGCTCGCTGTATTCAGACGCGCTGCTGTATTCGGGTAACTCGCTGATTGGTTACCTAGGAAAGCCTAGTGTCAGAATAAGTTTTAAAACGTTTTTTTGTACTTTTGCCATAGTTATGGCGCATGCTCAGTTTACTTATTTTAGTCATTTGCATACACGTTCTCACGGCTCACATTCCAGACATATTTTTGAGAAATACGTGCGTGATAAAGTATGTTAGTGTGACGTCATGAGATATGTAGTGTGCAGTCGGTCAGTAGGTCTCGTGAGATCGAGAATGGGTGTGTGGACGTGTGCGTCAGTGACTGGGGCCGGTATCAGCCACCTGAAACCCTCTGACTCTGCCAACGGCCTGATAGTCTGGTGATTACTCTCGTATATATACGAGCGCCATAGCGCAGACGCAGGACTCTAGGATTTATTCAAATCTATCACGCAACTGGCTTATTGGACGAACGTCTAGTGTGCCCTTACTGCTCCGGTTGCTATGGTCTTGGGACATGTGGACGTCCATCCAGGTCCTTGCAGTAATCGGCGCCGATTTCCAGATTTCTACAGCCCAAAGTTTGAATATGCTTTTGCTGCGACACACAGTCTGCCGAACTATCGTTGATAACTATGGCTTTTGAATGACGTCATAGAGACGGTACAATTGTGCAGCCCAAGTCTACCGTGCGACTGTGATCTGACCGGGAGTTTCAGCGGGGCCAAGTTTGGAGAAGTCACGAAACCAGACGTGTCTGACTCGCGGACTAGAGGACCGTCGTGTACGCCGTTGGACCAGAGACGTAGAGAGAAGTTAGTCTGGTACCCGGACCAACAATTATTTGACTAGACTGAATTTAAGGTCTGGCAGCCGCCAATTCCGCCATTTTGAAACAGGAGGAATTCCTCCTTTTTCCGAAGGTTCCTGAAGTTACCCGAATGCACGTCCGGTCGTCCGGACGTTACCGTTAATCGTTGGGTACAATTCGTCATTGTTTCGAGAATTTGAATTGACGTCGCGTGCACGTACGCGTGCCGCTGCGTGTGTATTTATGGTGATGCCACGGATTTAAAACTACGCAGTGGCTATCAGTGGCTATAGTTACGGTAACCGTATGAATGGCTATAGTTACGGGATTCCAACAGCAGATTAAAACAATATGGAGCTCACTGGGTGATGCAAACAATGTTTGAATTTTTTTTTTATGCTAGCCTACATGTATATTAAAATGGGCATATTTAATATTTTAAGGTTAATATATTAAATTTGTATTGGTCAAATATGGAATAACCCCTTTCAAATTGTTGTACACTCATGCCATATAGCGCGTAAAATTAACGGTTATGCGCTCCTAAAAATAAATGCATGACGTAAAAATAAATGCATGACGCATTTCACATTTGTTGTGGTTGCTGGTGCCAAATGATTTAAATTGGCCATTCAACACTGACCAGCTCAGAGGTCAATTGCTTAAAGGTCATCTGCCTGTATGTTTTGACTTTGATTCCCACCCGAGCATACTGTGCCATGCAGGCATGCGACTTTTCAGTTGAACAGCTGATTTCCTCATTTATTTATTATCTCTCTCATTGGAAAATAATAAAAAATGACACCATGTACCAAGTTGGAGATTTTTTTTCCATTTTGCTCTTTTTTGACACAGTTGCATGGCTGACTATGAAGATTTTTTTTTAGAATCTCAGGGAAGCGAGATACTAAGTGCTATAAAAATGATTTTGGGTAAGGGCAACGGTGCAACACCAATCCAAATTAACAAGCATTATGTATATATATATTTTCTTATTTATCTCCTTGAAATAGATGGTTTGAAAGAATCAAGACCATTTTAGGAGCTTTTCTTTAATTACTGGAATTTATGCGAGAGCCTGATGACTAGTGCATGTTACACATTTCAATCTTTTTAAATTTGAATTTGATACTACTTAATGTGGATTGGTATGGCTCATCTTGTCTGTGTTGTATTTGAAATGGTATGAATATTTGTTTTGGTCTTATGTTTACACATAATGACCTTCAAATTAAAAGGCAATAAAACAAGAGAGAGCATACACATAATGGAGTGTTATATGGCATATTAAAAACTTAAAAGTATAATAACTTAATTACATAAAAATTATACAGTAAATTATTTAGTACTTGTAACTGTTTTTTCCTTAAAATGACTTTAATAAGCATCATAAAGCCTATTTCACACTTACATAATTTTGGATACGATCCTTAATGATTTTGAATCGTAATCATTCGTAAGGGCATTCATAAACATCCTTAAACGATCGTAATGATTTGTGTTCTTCGCAAAGTCATTACAAAAGTTTTTGAATATGTTCAACAATTTTGTGTATCGTTGCAATCGGTCATAAAATATCGTAATAAAGTATTAATGTGTCTTAACAAGGTCGTAAATAATCCTAATACCAACGTAAAGGTTCCTAACTGGTCCTTCAGCAATATTTCATTACAGACTTTTAAGATATTTTAAGTTTTCTTTACAATTTGATACGAATGTATTTAAGTCACGTGATCGTTATAATTTCCAGGAAACTGCGACAGAGAATCGCTTCCAGTTCGCAAAAAAATCACAAAGAATCGCAAGCTTTGCAAATTTATGGGTAAATATTTGAGGAGAAAAACAACATGAAGATTTCACCAGAAAACAAACTTTCTTCTAAGCTGTCCTATTGCTTTAGTGCAGAAGGGCTAAATGTGATATCCGACTTGTAAATTATTTCCCTTTTCTCAAGTTTTGCGATCTGGAACGGTATATTTCCACTGAAGGATATCGGCAAACAAAAATCAAATTCATTGAACAAAACATGATATTTAGTACAGTAAATCCGACAGTTACCGGTGAAAACTTTGCTTTGCTTGCATCCACATACTTACAAATTATGTTTTCATATCATGAATAGTATTTGTTTGATTAATTTAGATCGAAAAACATTTTTAGAAAAGTCTGAACACGTTATTGGGCCTACAAATTAATCATTTTGCTCGTAATACGTTTGTGATGCATTTACAACACTTTGCCCCTCTTTATGGCCCACCAATAGACCGATCCAGTAAGCTCCGCCCATTTTGGAATTGACCAATCACAGCCTCGGGTTCAGGTAACCAAAATCTTTGGTTACCTGAGTCCTCAAAATTTTGTGCACAGAGCTACGGCAAATGCAGCACGAGTGACGCAAAAACACCATAAAAATCATTTTTATCAGCGCAGAGGACCCTAGCCGGTTTAAATCGGATTGTATAAGACTATCCTAACCTACTTGTTATCCCTTCATAAATGTGTTTTTGTGTAAACGGGAAAAACTCACCAAAATTAGCTTGTCGTTTTGCTATGTTGTGCATTCACTGCGTTCTAGATCTGTGTCGAGATGTTTTTGTCCAATCGCTCGCGTTACGCGTAATGCAGGCGTGTTGTACGTGCACGCACACGACCGGATACTTAAGTGCACATTTTGCTTTCGAGCGTGCAGTTTCTGTGTGCGTGTGCGTATTTCAATACGCGCTGACCAGGGCGCGGACGCTGACGCACAGCACGGCCACGCGACTCTACTGCACACGTGCTTCACATGTGTGGCATGTTGCTAGGCAATTTCTAAATGGGCGGAGCTTACTGGATCGGTCTATTACACCAATTTGTAGATAATGCACTCATATATATTAGAACATACTTGTATGTTGCCTATTTCATCCATTTTACGGTGTTTTGACAAAACGGAGATGTTTTCAATCCAGAATTTTGACAGCGAAGCTACGATGTTTATAAAATACGCACGTAAACATCGCTTCAAAGGTCAACCGGAAAATGTCTTTCCCGGCGAGGTCGCTACTTCCGCTTGACGCAACATATTTGTACGCAATGTATAGCGCGCCCCCTGGAGTGGTTAGTCCATTGATATTTCTCTCTACGTCTCTGGTTGGACTGAGTCTTGACAAGCAATAGACAGAACTTTGAGTAAAACTGACTGAATAACTGAATAAGTGTGAACCAGTATCGCATTTCAAAGTGTAGTTAGACGGCCCGTTGCAAGTACTATGGTTATAGTGAGTTGATTAGGAATTGATAACTTTTGATAAATTGATTTACGGTTGATCAAAGTATACTTGGAAAGTGATTAATCGGATAATTGATAACGGACAACTTAAGGCCAACTATATTTGATAATGAGATTTGAATTGAAAGAGTTAAAGTTGCCTTGAGAATTTTAATAGTATAAAGTGGAATCTATTATCATTATTTTGTTAATACGTAAATACCTAAATCAAATACTTAAACAGCTACAATCTCCCCTTCCACATTTTTTTAGTTTTTCTGTTTATCATGGAGGTGCATGTGTGTGTCCACAACACCATCACAACTTGTTTTTCACAAAAAAATCGACAGGCTTTTGCTTAAAACGTAAAGCAGTTTCGACCCTCTTCACCCGAAATTCTGAAACGCTCAAGGTCACTTGGTCTGTTTATCAACAGGGTTTTGACGTCATCCTCAGAAACATACAAAACGGCCTGTGCAGTATTGAATGGAAAATACACGAAGTGAATGTTTATCATGCCTGTTTTGTCCTTGTAATTCAAAATACAAACGTGAAAAACACTTCATGTAATATGACAACAATCTACTATTACCTGTTTTGTAAAAAAAACGGTGAAATTGTTGCTCACAATGAAGCTCTTTTGAAGTAAATACTGGTGCATTGCGACGGGTGGTTTTGTCACGGAACGAACGGCATTCACAGCGGTCTGTCTGCAGCATTGAACGGTTCCCTGCGGGCCGTATAGTTCCCACGTGTTACATCGGCCGGTACATGTTAGAATGAGCGACTAATTTTTCTCTCTCTTGGTAATAGAACAGAAAATCTTTCTGCTCTTTTTTTTCATCGCGTCTGGTAAAACATACAACCACGCAGCTACTGGGCATATATCTGGCTTTTTGGACCAACAAAATTCTTCAAAAAACACCATCTAACAGAGACGGTCTTCCAAGTTTTTTGCGTGTAACAATCGTGTTGACTTTTCTTTTTCAGGATTGCGTCACGGGGTCACGCGCATATCATGAATACCTAATGAGCGTTTCAATTCAGAAATCGCGGAAAAATCTCATTTTCGAAAAGCGCACATTTGCTTGCAATTTATCCACTTAAAACCGACAATTGAAAAATAATAAAAATCCACGTCGGCAAGAGGGATGTTTGGACTATAAAAAAAGGCCTAAATGCTGGATTTTCGTCAAGGGGGATTCTTCCTCATTAAAGAGCTAGAATCCCCCTTGACGGAAAATCTAGCAGTTAGGCTTTTTCGATAGTCCAGACATCCCTCTTGCCGATGTGGATTTTTTTGTTTTTAATCGTCGGTTTTAAGTGGATAAATTGCAAGCAAACGTGCGCTTTTCGAAAATGAGACTTTCGCGATTTCTGAAACGCTCATTAGGTATTCGTGATATGCGCGTGACTCCTTGACGCAATCCTGAGAAAGAGAAGTCAACACGATTGTTAGCTCCATACGTTTACACGCATCCTGAGAAATCAGGGAATTTCCACTCTGCAAAGCGACGTAACAATACCCTGAGGAAACACACGCAAATCTGTGGAGTGAGCCGGCTCTTGTTTTGAGCCAACTCACGCCCGAGTCATTTTGATGTAATTTAATCAATTCGGTCATGTTATGCCGAAAAGAAACGATTTCTATACTTTCCAGAAATTGTATTGGGTTCCGTTCCTTATGACTGTCCCATTCCTACCAAACTTTCAAACGACGATCTTAATTTTTAAATTAATAACAGGGATGCATGCTGACGAATGTAATGGAACGGATTCCCCAGTATCATAAATAGCAGCCAATCGCCGACGCAGACAACGGCCAGCATTACCGAGTACATGTACACATGCATGCACGGTGTTTACAATCTGCGCGCGTTACATTTGAATGCCCGCAATCATGCTGCAATGCACTGCCAAGCGTCCTGATTGGTCCAGCAGAGGCGACAAGATTTCTGTCGCTTGTCCCACCGCGAAATGGGGCCTGTTTCAACAGGGCCACTGTACGCAAGAGTGATACCTAAGTCACAATTAAAGCGGAGGCCGGGCGGCGTGTGCGATTTATAGGCATCGGCCGACGTGTAGAGGTCGGCGAAAGATCTTGCGATTGGGCGGTCACAGTCACAAATAAAAGTGCCCCGCACGCTGCCATGACGGAATGGGGTCGATTTATTGGCCCGTTTATCGGCCGGTATCCGGCAGGCACTCGTCCGATGTCCTGCCGATGTCCAGCCTATGTCACTGCGATACCCCAGCCGATATCTGGCCGATTTCCGGCCGGGCGCCGCCAAGTCGGCCGGACACCGGGCAGGGCCCGGCCGGCGTCTGGGCGGCGTCTAGGCGGCGTCTGGGCGGCGCCTGGGCGGCGCCTGGCCGATATATGGATTGTCTGGGTTGTCAAAAATTTGGCCCGGAGCCCGCCTGATGTGTGCGATGCCCTGCCGGACATCGGCCAGGCATCGACCGATTTATTGGCGATCAGTTTGCGATGCGAAACGCCACACCAGGTTTTAAGTCCGAGTTAAAAGTAACTCGATGCCCGCCCGATGCCCAAAAATTACCCGGCAGCCGCATGGAGTCCCGTGGGGCCCCGGCCGAAAATGCCTAGAAATCCGTCGCAAACTACTCGGAAACCCATCGCTAGCTAATTGTGACTGGGGTATTAAGGAGTGTGTTAAAGGGGCACTGTTGCAAGAGGATGGTTTACACGCAACAAACTTGGAAAACCGTCTCTGTTAGATGGTGTTTTTTGAAGAATTTTGTTGGTCCAAAAAGCCAGAGATATGCCCAGTAGCTGCGTGGTTGTATGTTTTACCAGACACTATGAAAACAAAAGAGCAAAAGGATTTTCTTTTCTATTACCAATAAAGAGAAAAATTAGTCGCTCATTCTAACTTGTACCGGCCGATGTTCAAACACGTGGGAACTACAGCCCGCAGGGGAACCGTTCCATGCTGTATACAGACCGCTGTGAATGTCGTTCGTTCCGTGACAAAACCACCCGTCGCAATGCACCAGTATTTACTTCGAAAGAGCTTCATTGTGAGCCACAATTTCATCGTTTTTTCACAAAACAGGTAATAGTAGATTGTTGTCATATTACATGAAGTGTTTTTCACGTTTGTTTTTTGAATCACAAGGACAAAACAGGCATGATAAACATTCACTTCGTGTATTTTCCTTTCAATACTGCACAGGCCGTTTTGTATGTTTCTCAGGATGACGTCAAAACCATGTTGATAAACAAACCAAGTGACTTTGAGCGTTTCAGAATTTCGGGTGAAGAGGGTCGGAACTGCTTAGCGTTTTAAGCAAAAGCCTGTCGATTTTTTTGTGGAATTTTTTGTTGTAGACATATACACCTCCATGATAAACAGGAAAACCTAAAAAATGTGAACGAGGGATACTAGCTGTTTAAAGCAATATACAAATTTGTTTCGTATAATGCTTGGTTTTGGTGTAAGGACCCGGAGTAGCCAATTATAATAGTTAAGGGTCAAGTGGTTACACCTAGGCAAAAACAAAGAAAAAGTTAAACCTTCCGGGAGGATTTCCCAAGACTATTGTAGTCGCGCAAAGGGCTGGTCTGTTAGTGCTGCAAGAGGGCGCACTACCTGGAATGGCCAACGCGTACACAAATCAATATCGACCACAATAGTCTTGGGCCAAGACTACTTCTGGCTCAGTTCGGATTGTTGGCAGTCCGGGCTCGTAACCTGCTTAAAGGTTGAGGCCCTGCCAGTTCGGAGTGAAGTTCGGGCTGGTGAACCTGCTGAAAGGATTACGGCCATTCGAACAAGTACAGCACCTCAAGTGGTGTCCATTAAAGTTTGGACTTGCGAACCTGTTCAGGATTGCGGTCCCGATTCACCGAGGAACAGCGTGTGTAGTTCCTGCACGAGGTACATTGTACGCGTTGTGTGGGACCTAGCCTTGTCCAAGGCTATGAAATTGTGTGAATCCGTGAAGAATTTGCCTGTATGCTATGCAGCGAAAGTGCGCCATCGCGCGGTGAATTGTAGCCAACTGCAAAATAGTCTGGTTACCAAAATATATTGGTCTGAATCCTGACTTCTCAAGCGAGGCTGTATCATAGCCTTGTTCTTTCTGTATTCGATGTGTTTTATGGGCGGGGACTCTTTATGCAAATTTTTCGAACAGAGCACCGAGACGCGAAAGCTCATTGGTTAACGGTTGTTTTGACAGAATACGGTGCCGTTTGAAAAATAGCAGATTTTCCGTACGTATAGCATATACCCAGTTGGTAAGTTCACAAACACGTCATACCTTTACAGAAAATATGTGAGGGATATCTTCTGGTCTTCGTGAAAGTCATCAATTTGCAATTTGTAGGCTGCATATACGTGTGATGTCGTCATAATTGCATCAGCAGGCCTACATACTGTACACATGCATGGCTGCTTTCGAGCGCTCGTCCCTGGTGCTCCCAGGTGGTGGAAACGTTACGTCACACACATGCTTACACACGCTTTCGGGAGAGCACCATGGAGCACCATGGAGCACCTGGTGCCGCGCTCGAAAGCAGCCCATGATGGCACACATAGGGCACTACGTTTGCCATACGTGTCATAAACTAGACTGGTTCCTGTCCACATATTATAAGCGAACCAATCTAGCCATAAACGTACTACAACAACAACACTACACATGTACGACGTACAAACGTGTCACACGCACCATTTGACCTGAGTAGTGAGCTCTGATTGGATGTTATGTAAGATATGAATATTTATAAGCACTCGGGTTTCGCATAAGTAATTGCGTCGGATTTCGAACGCAGATATAAAGAAACACATAACAAATCGAATACAGAAAGAACAAGGCTATGATACAGCCTCGCCCGAGAAGTCAGGATTCAGACCAAGATATTCTGGTAACCAGACTATTTTGCAGTTGGCTACAATTCACAGCGCGATGGCGCACTTTCGCTGCATAGCATACAGGCAAATTCTTCACGGATTCACACAATTTCATACATAGCCTTGGACAAGGCTATGTGGGACCCGACTGTGTGGTTCTGCATAGGGTGTGCATCGTGTGGCGCTATCGTTGTTACCTGCTGGGCAAGTACCACCTTTTAGAATGGTGCCTGTCTGGAAGGGATTTACTGTGTTGCATGCGGTGCAAGTACTGCCTTTTAGAATGGTGCTTGTCTGGTAACCCCGATACACCACTACGTACATGTAGTGCTACGAGCTAATATACTTGTGTACAGCCGTTCCGTCCGCCATATTGGACGTGTGGGGATAGTCGCCGAGAGCCACGCGGTTGCGTGTGGTGCCACTTCCATTTGCCGGAGTATAGTCCTAGACTCGATTCAAGTCTCTAACGTGCTTGTGGCTGCCAGTTGCATGTACAACTGACTCACGTGCGACACGTTTCCCAAAATACGCCCTCTATCATACTCCTGAGTCTAAGCGTGATTCCGTTAATTAATAAAGACTGATTTCGTCACTAATTATATATGTTTATACAAGGACGCCCTCTATCAGAGGTTTGGATAAACGATTTTGTACATAAGTTAGTGTTGTGCTAGGTTCCAATCAAGCCTTAATTCATCTTGTTCATCACCAATCTGGGTATAATTCGTCCGGGTCAATCGAAACACTGCAACCAATACTGGGACGGTATATTTCCATCCCAACGGGCGCGTCTCTAACCGCTCAGGGACGTTCCGGTCGTGCCGTTCAACGACCACACCCCGCGCAGAGTGGTGTGGCGTCACAGTACTGTTAGATATACAGGTAAATATCTTGAACGGTGCGGTCATCTTCCCTTTTCCCTATTACTTGTTAAATATACCGTTGCTCTTTCTCTTAAAATAATGACTGTTTCAGGTATAAAATTAAAGAAAATCTGTCATATCTCTGCATACTGATGTTCATAATATTATATATTAAATCCTGTAGTTGACAATCGTCCGAAATGAGATAAATGAAATTTAACAAATAATGTAAATTGAATTATACATTTTGTTTTAATTGAATGTTTTCCTTGAGTTGAACACTCTTTGTTACCGATACGTTTCGGTTCTTATATTTTTAAATACTAATCTTATTTCACTACTCGGTTACATAGGAATTGAAACATATTCAATATTCGTAATAGACTGCCTTAGTGAATACGTAATCTTCTGCTAGTTGCCTAGGGCATGGCTCTACACTAACAAATCACTTAACCGTGTCCCTGTGCTTTTGCAATAGACTTTTGCCGACGGCCATAATGTTTAGAGCCAATTACAATCACGTCTCGCTTCGGCTGTCTATAACGCCCTTTGTAACAGTTTCCAATCTTGTAATTTATCATTAATGTATCCCAAGTTCGTATAGATTTATGAAATTGTGCATATAGACCGTATCGAATAGCAGTAAGCACAGAATGTGCAACCAGCATGCGTGCACTCAAGGAACAAGGAAACCGCCCTACAATATGGCAGCTATTCGAAACGGTCTATACCAACATGTTACATTAACGGGGTCAATCACAGACACGCTTATAAAATCTGGAGCCATCAAAGAATGCTCAAGCACAAGAAGTATGGATAAATCTTGTTTCATAAAATTAGGTTACTTATCAAAAGTTCATGTTATTGTCACGGTAAGCAAGCAGTCCCATACCAGTCGCGCACAGTCTGCATCACATGAAGATTTCACTTCTAACCCGATGTGATAAGCAAGAGTTTTCGTGCGGCGGTCGGGTTGGCGTGGCGGTTCTTTCCTCGCCTTTCACCTCTGGCGTCCCGGGTTCGAATCCGGGGCGTGTATGTGGATTGGGTTTGCAGTCCCTACTTGACCGCGTGGGTTTTCCCATGGGGGTTTTCCTCCCACTTATAAAACTGCAACTCCTTCTTCGTCTTCTCAAGTTGATAATAAAAAGTATAGTTAAAGCTAAAACCGTATAGTTGATGGCATAAAGGGCCTTAGTTGCCGAATATGCCATAAAATTAACAACAACAACAACAAGAGTTTTCGTTAAGCCATTTTGCTTAAGCATAACATTAGGGCCAGGAATCAGCCACGTGTCTAGTCATAAGTATCAGAGATGGATAACAACAATTATAAGTTCTTTAAAATAACCGATGACGTGAATTAATAACCAGGGATTTGTAAGTGATTTGTAGGAACATGAGATGGATTCAGCCAAAAACAATGGTTAGAACGCAATCCCTTCAAATGATAATCCAAATATAATTTTTTTCCGCGTTCAATTGGAACTAATTACTTGAATCTAGAGTAAATGTGACCGGCTCCAGCAAAACCCAACACTTGTGATGAAAATTCAAAATGTAAGTTTTGGTATCAGCTTAGTGTGCATACAAAAAGGTATCTTTTAAAACATGTTTTAAAATTGTTGGCGAAGTTATGACCAATTAAAGTATGACAGATCAGAAAAAGTGAAATGGAGCTATTGGTCTTTAAAGTTTGACAAACTAGTTGATTATTTAATTTTTTGTCAATAATATGAGGAATTTTGAGACAGTTCAAACAACAAAACAAATCTTGAATGTATCCCGATGTTGATTCTGCCAAATTTTCAAGTTGGTCCCAGAGGCCATTTTTTAAGGTTGTGGGCCCATATCACGTAATGGGAAATGCCGAGAAGCGTCAGGTTTTGCCAGAGTCGATCACAAATATTATCTTACTAGTTATACACGCATCTACGAAAGACAGGAGGTAAACCGAATCATTACCACTTCCCTCGTCTATAATGTGTTAGGTATTAACGAAACGGTAATACGCTATAGACTAACTCTGCCAAGTTAAATAAACATATTACTTCAAATTTGAAGAAGTGTGTTAAACGTCAGCATACTTTCCTAGCCATCAATTCTACTTTGGTACTTGCAGGAGGAGGTTGTGCGTATCCTCGGGGCAATCGACTATCTTGCCTTGAGCTGCCATTCTCGTCAGCATCAACTCTCCCTCTGGGTAACCGATGTGCCGCCCTTCCCTTTCCATCAGGAGAGCCAAAGTACCTGTTATGTGGAGAATTTATATTAAGTATTGCAGTGTGTCCCCCCTACCCCCTCCCCCACCCCCGCATCCCCTTTTACAACCGCTATTAATACAAACTGGACAGTTCTCACATTTGCAGCCTTGGAAAAGATATTGGAACACCTACAGAGTGACAACAAAAATATGTACATAACATTTGTGTTATGGAAAGTCTTATAAGAATATATTTGATGTCATGTACGCCTTCTGAGCTAACGACTTACAACGTCTAAGTCCAAACATGATACATGTAAACATAAGCCCGGTTGCTGCGGAAGAGGGGTGATTTTATTAATAGTTCAAGGCGAAAGTGGTCCAATAATTTGTCCAAGGCTGTATCTTCTACGAAGACCAAACGTACAACACACTCTGTACAAAGGTAATTTCAATGTTACGTCATGTCACCACCCATCAAGTATGAATGAGTTGGTAGTAAGGTTCCGTCATTAGCCAGTTTTAGAAGTATGGCGGAACAAAAGGAGAGGGAGCAATTTTATTTGGGTGTGATTTGTTTTAACAATTGTATTTCTTTCAAAAAAACATGATTTACATGATGCAATTATAATACATATACATGTATATACTTTTAAATAAAATAAATCAGTGCAAAATGAAAATGCAGTGCATATGAAGTGAAGTATGCATATCAGTTGGCTATACGAGAATTGAAGCCGTGCGCCGGCCGCCATTGGTGTTGCATGTGTAACGCTTGGACATTGAGCTAACCGAAAATTAGGCTTTATTTGCGTATTGAGGAATTTCAAATTGTCATCGAAAACTATGGTCTCAGTGCTTTCTTTTGTGATAACATTTGCAAATGAAAAGACGCGTGACGTAACACAATGTCTCAACATCTGAAACGAGAATGTCGGTGCTAATTTGAAATTTGTGTAATTCGGGCGTTTCACAATAAGAACAAAAGTTCCATTAGTGCTCTTTTCTTTATAATAGGCGGCATAACAATATACCTTATCACACGTTTAGCAATGCTCATGTCTACTTTTGGTGGCGCCTCTCTTGTAGTGAAACGCCCCAATTCGCCTCAAAAAGACGTTTGGCAAAGTGGTTGAGAACTTGTGAGGAATAGTTTAAACTTACCCGACACATGGGGGCATGCTTGGGAAGTCCCAGTGCGTACGTCGGTTTTGGCACGAATGCCAAGACTTAAAATCCCCTGACCCGGAGCAAACAAGTCAACGCAAGGACCAGTGTTGGTTTTCACATATTTGAAGTCGGACCCCGACATAGCAGCAACTGTTATTACCTGACAAAAGCGATAAAGGTAGGAGAGTAACGAAACGAGTTACGAAGCACTTTCTACCCGAGTCTCTGCAGTGGAGGGGCCAAAGTGCACTGTAAACAAAAAAAACCCTACCTTTTACGGTGAAAAGTAGGTATACTAAATTTACGGGCGAGTATGTAAACATCGCTCCACAATGCATTGTAACTAAACAAATATTTTGCTTGTAAAGGTGGAGATTTTCTTCATTTTTCAGTTGTTTTGCTTTTTGTAAATGATTTTTTTTTCTTGCTTGGAAATGCAAAATTTACAGTTGTTTGGGTACAAGTTAACTTAAAGGAACACGTTGCCTTCGGGTTGCGCTTTATTGGGCGTTTTTGGGCTATTACAAGCGTTTGAAGTATAATGAGCACGATCTGAAAGATGTTTAAAAAGTAGAATATAATGATCCAGACAAACCGTCGCTGTCACCACGAAGTGACACCCTAGCGAACTTCAGTTACAGTTCGTGAAAACCTCACATAGTGGGGGACACAAGTTTTCACGAACTGACATCCAAGTGTGCGCGCGCACTTCGTACACTGCACCCAAAACCATGAATTTTTGTTTCCACGAACTGACACCCAAGAAAACGTTCAATTTATCCGAAAAAAAGCCTTGAAAATGCTTGATACGAATGATATCATCTGAATACTTGTAGAATAATAGTATAAATATTGGGTGTCAGTTCGTGAAAACAAAATAACATGCACTTTGACAGCACGTAATTTTGTTTCCACGAACTGACACCCAATATTTTTGTTTTCACGAACTGACACCTATCGTAAATTAACTAATTAGGGATTGTTGCGGTAAATATTTTACTATTATTCTACAAGTATTCGGATGATATCATTCGTATCAAGCATTTTCAGGGCTTTTTTTCGGATAAATTTAACGTTTTCTTGGGTGTCAGTTCGTGGAAACAAAAATTCATGGTTTTGGGTGCAGTGTACGGAGTGCGCGCGCACACTTGGATGTCAGTTCGTGAAAACTTGTGTCCCCCACTACGTGCGGTTTTCACGAACTGTAACTGAAGTTCACTTGGGTGTCACTTCGTGGTGACAGCGACGAAACGTGCCTTATAAATGCTTCAATTTTGCGTAATTTCTCGAAGCAGCACGCTCCGCCATTTATGGGAGTCAAAATCTTGACTCCCATAAATGGCGGAGAAATTATATTAGTCTTATTTCCAGCCTGGAGAAAGAAATTATTTTTCCTTCCTCCGTTGCGTGTGATGTGCCTGTTTTTTAAATTCGTGTCTACAATAACCATTGGGTATAAATCATCCAAGTCCTTTCTATCGGTTTGTCCCATGACAATATTCTTACCCTGATTGGCGAGGTTTTCGTTTTTTCTTTTTTGACGCGTCTGCTGTGTTCTCTTGACGATCCATTTTTTGACAGCCAGTCGGTGTGTGTGGGTGCGTGTGTTTACATTTCACACATGTCTCGGGAGGCGGAGAATGGTATGGTACATTGCGTTCATCTGATAGGTTTACCTGACCACTGGCTACGGCGCCAGCCTAACTCCTGTTCGTCGCTGCATTTTGCCCACTACCCGGACGATCGTATTGACGGCTTGAAATACGTATACATTTCGCGGGACATGTAGTGGGGGTCAGAGGTCAGTGTTTTTTATTTTTTATTACCATTCACTAATTATAACACATTAAATGTGTTTTATTGCAAGAACAACTCTTAATAAGTATAAGGAACACCCTCGAACGTGATATTTCGTGAAATCTGAAGGCAACGTGTTCCTTTAAGCTGGCGATAGATGAACGATTAATAATAATTTTGTTTTTAGTAGATGGTGTGTGCAACTGTGGGGTAGGCCTACACTAAGCATAAATATAAGTTTCTACGGGTGTATTGTATAGTTGATTTAGTGTCAAAAGTTGGAAAGTATACAGCTTCTGCACCAGCGGCCATGACAGTGGGCAGGTTTTCTTATTTAAATGATGTAACAATAGAACCACAAAGCACCTACTCATGGTAACAATGTGACTGCCCCCTGTCATGGCCGCCGTCCAAAGGCTCTATTGGAAAGGATACAGCGGCTTCGCTAGACCTTTTTGAATTGGGGGCGGTAGGTTTTTTTGTGTGTGACTTAGGTTGCCGTAGTAATTGCTGATAAATTAAAACCCTCGGCTGGAGCGTCCACCGCAAAAAGTATATGTGATTTTGAGTGTAAATCCATTCCCTATAGGCAACGAACAGATGTTGACATAATAGTTCACTTTGATGGTCTATTGGCTCATGACTCGACCGGAATAACGCCAGCCAGATTACGTCTCAAGATTAAAAGGGCGGTCGGCTGGGCCAAAACTAAAGGGAGCGTGACCATAATTTTAATATCTCTGGAAATATACGGATTGGGAATGCAAGATTTCGGAATAGTATAGAGACAAACATGACACATGATATGGTATAAAAATCTCAACAACTATGGGAAAAATGGGAGGGTCAAAAATGTGATCTGGTTACGTTCTTTTAACCCACCTCTTTTGCGCCAGATGGAGGATTGTTGCAGGCGTCTGTTTTGGTGTTTCCGGCCGAAGTAACGAAGTTGACGTCCGTTGATTTCACGAACTCTGCTACGAAGTCGTTAAACGACGGGCGGAAGTTGCCGAGGGACATGGAGACCACGGCGGGTTTGACAATCATCTTTTCGAGACAATTGAGCACTGCAAATAGCAATTCCCACAAGGTAGGTTATCTTACAGCACAAAGTGATACTCTCCACAAAAGAAACGCAAAATTATTAAAATATTGATTACTGATGGAAAAAGCAGTTTGTTGAATACTGTGATAAATAACAAGGCACTTAACGACGAATCGCTTTGAAATCGGTTACAATACAGTTTTGCTTTAGTGTTTTTTACTTCTGATAGAACAAAGCTATTCCCATAGTAATGAAATGTAACATTTCTTGTTTCTGATGAGAGAGTCCTCCAATTCAGGGCACTAATTTTTTGGGTTATCAAACTGATAGGCTGCGCAGGATGGTCCATCCACGTACACCTAAAAGTGCAGAACCTCAGCGGGGAACGTCAGGCAAAGTGGCGCACCCTGCCTCAGCGGCTCTTACGGAGGCTGGTGTACTCAGCCCGTGCCACAATAAGAGTTCTTATGTGTTCAATTAATTAAGGTTACAACTCTCAGTTTCCTCGATCTTTCAGTCAGCGTATAAATTGCGTTTTTAACGGCATGTCTCTGGCGCAAAGCCTGATCAAAATAATACATTACTAAAAACTGCATTTTTCATATAAAACATCATATTCCAAAAATGCTTTCCAAATTGCTAACTTACTAATGGTCACAGAAGCAGTGTTCGTATACTGGAGAAGGTGAAGCGTAGCTCTTTTGGCGACTCCAAAACTTCTGCTTCCGATAATACCGGTTACGTGAGTGCCGTGACCGCTGTTGTATTTATTGACACCCTGAGTATCGGGAAAGATTTACTTTACATTCGCCACTTGTACGGAACCGCCATATTGGCAAAACAGCGAGGCTATGCTTGCATGAACAATGACACAATATAATGTGATGTATGCACGGAAAGCCTCGTTTTGAATGCAACCGTGCAAGCTTAGTGACAAATGAGGGAACTTGTTGGCAACATAAATGGGCGGAATGGACGGTTGATGATTATCGATAAGCCAATTAACTCGCATTACCCATGAAACCGCTATTATTGACAACATTTTCACTAATAACTTTGGATAATCACTACACAGCTGTTCTTGCAACTGGCCTCAGTGATCATCTTCCAATTATTTCTGCAGGATCTCCTCTTATCAAACGCAGGAAATTTAATACACAAACGCATTATTGGAAAAGAGATACATCAGATGAAAATATACAGATGTTTAAAATGGAACTTAAGAAAGTCAACTGGAACGAAGTTGTAAATAGTGATGACGTAAATCAGGCATATGCACAGTATATTTCACAACTTAATGCTCTTTAAGATACGTGTTTGCAGTACAGAAATGTTAAATATAAACGGAAACGCAAACCAAACTAGCCATGGGTTACAAAAGGATTACTAAAATTAATTAATCATAAAGATAGACTGTACAAAAAGTATCTAAAATCACTAACAACATACAATAAAACTAATCATGTCAAGTATAAAAACAAATTAATTAGTATAATAAGAACTGCTAAAACAAACTATTATAATCGGTTGTTTGAACAGGAAAAATGTAACACTACTAATACATGGACATTAATTAATGACGTGCTGAACAAAAGAGGCACAGATGCAAATTCCATAGGTTCATCTGTTAATGGTAATGAAGTTTTAGACGACCCCAACGTAATTGCTGAATGTTTCCATAATTTTGTTGTGAACATCGGGCCTGATTTAGCTTCAAAAATTCCTCAAAGTGATACTGATCCGTTAAATTATATAAACAACGATATTCCGAATTCATTCTTTTTTCATCCAATTACATAGGATGATGTTTTGTCCTGTATACATAAACTGCCAATAAGAAACGTTCTGGTTATGATGAATATAATGCTTGTATAATAAAACAAATATAGCACATATCATATTGAAACCATTAACTGTTATATTTAACTTGTCTTCAACAACTGGCATATTTCCAGATGATCTAAACATTTCCAAAGTTATCCATGCAGTTTTAAAAAATGGTGACTAAGTAATTATCGCCCTATTTTAATTCTGGCTTGCCTTGTTTTCGAAAATACCTGAGCGACTTGTGGTTAACCGCTTGAATATATACATTAAGAAGAGCAATATAACAAATCACAGTATGGGTTCCGTGAGAATGTTTCTACTGAAATGGTATTAATTGATGTCATTGACAAAGTTAGCGTGGCATTAGATAGATTAGAACAAACTATTGGGATTTTTCTTGATTTATTTAAAGCTTTTGATACAATTGACCATGACATTTTACTGTGCAAATATGCAATTAGACGTAAAGCTAACACTGGTTTAGAAGTTACCTCGATGAAAGAAAACAATATGTTCTTGGCAGAGCCACGTATCCTCTCTTAAAACCATCCTATGTGGTTTTCCACAAGTGTCAATTTCAGAACCCGTCTTATTTCTTCTTTTTATAAACTGTATAGCTTTTTTTACAGTCATCGTAACATACATAATCTAATGAATATTTTTAATGATGAATTATGCAGTGTTTCAAAATGGCTTTATTGCAATAGACTGTCAGTAAACCTAAAGAAAACTAATTACATGTTGTTCACCCCTAGAGCGCCGAGCACTGACGTAGCAGTCATTTTAAACAATACGATTCTCCCGCAAGTGATAAATACAAAGTTTATTGGTGTAGTTATAGATAACAATCTAACATGGAAAACTCACTGCCAGAAAATCCACACAACTATTTCTCGTGTTCTCGGTATTTTCCGAAAGCTTAAGTGTATCTTACCTTCAAATATTTTGTTATCTTTATATAATACTTTATTGATGTCCCACTTAAATGATGGTATACTAGCTTGTTATTGTTCAAAACAAAGCGCTTAGAGTTATTAGCCAGTCACATTCAATGGCACATGCAGCTCCTTTGTTTCGGCGGTTTAATACACTGCCAGTTTTTGGATTGTATAAATATCGCCTTGGCGTATTCATGTTTAAATATGTGCATAGTATTCTGCCAAGTAGTTTATCGCACTATTTAAACAATGTACTGATATTCACAGTTATAGAACAAGAAACGCGAACAAAATATGGATTAATTAGTCCTGTTAGAACCACAAAATATAAATCATCAGTTATATTTCAATTAAGGACCTTTATTGTGGAATAGCTTACCCAACACTCTTACTACCAGACCACCTTTCACCTTTAAAAAGTGTCTAAAACAACATATATTAGACCAGCTATAACTTGTGCGTCAGTATATCTGCAGTATATTTTGTTCTTATTTTTCATATTTTCCCCATATTTAATTATGTATAACGTAACAATTACATTTGTATTCGTTAAAGTGAAACAGGCCATTGGTCTTGTACAAGCCTATGGCTTTATACCGAGGACCTGCCATGCTCAAGGCATACATTTCTTAAAAGTCCATTAACTGCTCTTTCTAAGTCATTTCATGAATGTACATGTATGTCTACTCCAAAGTATTAAATATTTTACTACATGAAAACATGTTCTTGTATCAGTGAAGCATGGAAATAAATAAATGCATGAATGAATGAATGAATGAATGAATGAATGGCAGCAGACATCTAACAATGCGTAGCGTTCTATACCACAGACCTACACTATTCAAAACAATAATAATGGAGCAAGTGCTAATACATTTCTATTTTGGTTTTACTACTTTTCTATTTTGCTGAACACTCATCATTCATGCAAGACAAATGAATGCTAGAGTGTACGTTTTGTCATTACCCTATTAAAAGCCAAAAGTAAGCAAAATAGTAATATTTCCGTGTCATGTTTGGTGTTAGTGGATGGGGCTAGACGATTTGAAAGTGAGCCAGAAGTAGCCGGGAGAGTTCAGCTATTGGAGGATGGTTCCGCTCGGAGAAGGTTGCCTAGAAGTTTGCTTGGGCGTTTATGTAGGAGAAGGCCTCCCTTTTTTATTCAGGATAATTCCCGTCCCCACACTGTTCGTGGAGGATAAGCATTGAGGTTATGGATTGGCCAGCTGCATTTCTGGTCTGTTGATTTTTGCAGTTCGAGAGTTCGTGTATTATCATTTTATTGTCATTATTTACAGCCATCTTAGAACTTCAGAGAATTGATTTCCGGTACAAAATGACATGCATGTCCGAACGAATTTTGTACAGTCAAAACCTTTAAAACACTCCTTGAATCTGCACATGGTTGTTTTCATGAAAATTATTTTAAATGTACTCATGAATAAATATGTTTTACTTACATCGCCTGCACTACACTCGTGGATGCTGGCCCGACCTTGAAATTCCGGATTCTCCACGGCAAACCCATTGTCTATCACGTAAACGTTAACGCCACGGCCAGTGTCTGTGGAAACATATTTATAAAAAAATCATAAAAGTAGTGCCTGACTATTTTTCTCAAATCATAAACAACTAGTACTTTATTAACTGATAAATGGGCAACTACCGTTTCGAATAACTGCCATTTTGTGGGGCAGTTTCTTTGTTCCTCGATGATATGAATGGTTGCACATTTTGTGCTTACATTCTTGACCATTGTTGACCCTACAAGATGGCAGCTATATTCGATCTAATACGATCTATTGCGTGCGTTTATAAAAATCGTCTAATACATTAATGTTGTTGTTAACCTTATGGCACCATTATGGAACCTTTAAAGTGCCTTAATTTTGACTGATTTAGACAGAATGTTGTTCAGTTAATATAGGAGGTATACAGGTGGTCATATTCCCTTTAATAACATGGCTTATTGTGTGATACTCGCAACGTTAGAAAATAATTACAAGGGCTCGCAGAAGATTACTTATCGTGCCGCACGCTAATACATGTAGATGGAACACAAGTTTGCAATCATAGGAGAAATCAAATTTTCGTTGCGTAATAAAACCACGAAGTGACATGTACAGTATTTGTTGGTCGTCGCAGTTCTGAAAATAAGCAAACACGTTACAGACGATGTGCTTTTTGTTTATATCTAAAGCGTTGCGTAAAATCTTACTCTTCGTGGTGGTAAAAAGGGAACATGGTCGTTTGCGGGGTAGAATAGTATGTTATTTGGGGTATGCTTGCATTAAAGGCAGTATACATCATTGTTAATCTCGAAAATCAGAAATGTTCACAGATTTACGCCTAACTTACACAATATAAACATGATGACCGTAGAAAACTTCCCCTGAGATGGTTTTGTCTGAAGTGCTATAGTCTTTGAGAAACGAGTAAAACAATTAGTTTTCGTCTCATGAGACGAAAATTTAATTCGCCCCAAAACCATTTCGCCCAAGTGCCATTTCGCCCCAAATCACTTCGCCCGAGTGCCATTTCGCCCCAAATTACTTCGTCCAAACACTACATCGCCCAAATGCCACTTCGCCCCAAAACCACTTCGTGCACAGCCCGTGGTTCAGGGCGAAATGGTTCAGGGCGAAGTGGTTTTGGGGCGAAATGACTGCACACCCTTTTTTGACTGTTTTCTCAAAAGTTAGACGTAGTACGGAGCTGGTTTTTGCTCAGGTTGGTTTTAATCATGCATATCTTCAATCACAAAGGGGGATAAAACTAATTGTAACAGTTTACCAATCATGTATACTATCTTTAAACTAGCAAAGTTGTCCATGGATTTTCGTGACAGTGTCAATGGTTGACGCGCCATAAAATGGCCGCTCGCATGTGCTGTACTCACTGCCAGATTCTCTTGAATTACTGGACGTCTTTTAATGCAAACCTTCCGCAAATAACGTGACCCAGTATGTCCCAGTTATCCCTTTTACATTTGAGTGTCCTCTGCTCCCTGAACAAGCCCACACATTGCAAGCGTGCTCTTCGACCACGTGCGCCCGCTTACTCAATCAGAGGCAGTTTGTACGCAGTTACGAAGTATACGTCGAGCCGGTTGTAGGCCTATGTTGTTGCGTAAATTTTACCAAATAGCAAGGGAGTTTGCTTTTGCGTTCTCTTTTTTAATGTTTCAGATACACTGTAAAAAGGTACTAATTAGCTCCTGTGAGGTACATGCAAAATCATCACTTTACCCAAAAGTGTCTCCAAAACTTTTGTACCTAACACTTTTACTCAACAATTTGTTGCTCTTTTGTTTGTTTAGAGTGTAGCCTTCGACTCGTCCTACACATACAATGTACATGTACATAACCTTATTATTTTGTAATCGGCAACTGGCAGTACTTACAAGGTGTGGTATAGCTGTTGTCCATTGGTAGATTAGTTTGGTCGATGCGATCCAGTCCCCACTGATATGTTAACTCGTCAGGGGTTATCTCGCCACTTTCTTCCACGCTCTTAACTCCATCAAGATCTCTGACCTGCTCAATAAGGAAAATAAAATAAATAAAATTAATTAATTAATTAATTAAAAACAAAATCATGTAGCGATTTGTTTTAAAAACCTTGCCATTTGGCACTTGCCATTTTTGATCTCAAAATCATGGCTGGGGTGGGCCCAGTTTCACGCAAGTTCTATACACCAGTATAATTCGAGTAAAATGGGTAATCGGGTGGACGGAGGAGTACTTTTCTTGCCTTATATTTCTATATTCCTGGTTCGAGCACAGTCCGTACTCGGGTTGGGTTTTCAATAATCCCTAATTGATTCTGTGGCCAAACTAGTCCTATTTTTGTTATTTTATGCTTTGCCCAACAACGCCTTATTGGCGTATCATCGTTTTCGTTCAAGCGGTATTTTACAGATGAAATCACAAGTTATGTGTTAAGATCGAAATTTAAACTCTTTTCAAAGCTGGAAACCTCCGTCATTTCACTAATTTGCAACGATATTTGCCCTTTTTGTGAAGCCAGACCAAAGAGGTCAAATCGTGGCCCCTGTTATACGGTGTACCATTTCCCATAATGTCCCATAACATACAGTATTTTTGCACAGGCAAAAGTTCGTTCAAGAGGCCGAAGAGAGCGTAGGAATCCCTTGCCGTTATTTGGTTGAACATTACAAATATATAAATCTGGAATACCTACCATTTCCAGAATTTCATCTGACATATGTGCCACTAGAGTTGGCAACAGATTGCTGAGTTTGTGGGTGACGTGGCCCTTCTGTCCTCTCTCCCTGCCCGTAGTTTGGATTTTCTCAGTTACGCTCTCGATGTTTGATACATCCTTGCAATTAATCAACAACAAACATAATTTTTGATCAAAAAATAATATTTTGAAGTAGCGTGACCAGATTACTTTTTTAAAATCCTAGCTCAATTTTTTGCATGGATGTTGAGATTTTAATACTATAATCATAGTTTCTTTTCTCATTACCATTCTGTAATTTGTCCGGTTACAGAAAGCAGTGCAGTGATTACACCAACCTTTTTTCCTCCGCATTGAAATTGGAGATTGCAAATGTTCTGTTTTCTTCCCATGGATTGTATTTTGAGGAGGCATTTTATATGATTGTTAAGAACGAAATTCATTTTCTGGAAAAAAATCTGAACAATAAGCTTCTTTAATGCCAGTATATACTGTATAAGTGCTATACGAATTTCATGATCGTTTTTCGTTTTGGTCATAATTTCCGCAACTGACAGCTAATAACTGTTCCAAGATTTCATTATCTCAAAAAGTCCACCTTTAAGGTGACGATGTATTCCGATCCACTCTTCCTGACTGCTCTGTACAGGGGCGCTCTTGCTTGTTTGTCATTTGAGGCGATCGGTCCGGCTAGAACGGCCAGAAAAAGAGCCCCGCACACGGCACAAAACAAGGACTTCATGACGATACTGCAACTGCAACAAAGAAACGCGTGTACCATGCTTAGTCTGTTATACATATGAACCTCGTCAGTGTAAGAGATCATTGAAATCGTGCAAATTATACCTTGTTATAGTGCAGTGCCTTTGTATTATCAAGAAAACGATGAAAAACAACTTTGGATTGGGAACTAAATTGTTCCTTGTTATGAGCAGAGTATTGGATTAACAATGGTCTTATTCACGTGAATCACGAACCGCGTTAGACCATTTCCGGTGGTACCACCAAGAGTGAGTTTACTACTTTAGCAAATACTTGTTCTTATTTGGTACAGGACATGTTTTTTTTGATAATCAAATCAAAGAATATCAACATTACCTTTTCTTCACAATACGTTAGAATAATCGGAATTACAAAGACCACAACAAAAACAACAACCAGTTGTTATACATGACATGACTCACGATAAGTTGGGGCTGTACGCATATATTTTTTGAGGTTATGCATTCCACTTGAATTATTTTGTATATTATTTGATAATTGTATCTGCAAGGCAAACAACTTGTCATAAGAATATGCGACAACAGTCGTTTAAAAAATGACAGCATCCCTAACTTATAGTGTATGATCTAAATAATCTAAGTATACAACCACGTGCCCAAATTGAAAATTACTGTGTCTACCCAAATGGCATAATTCGTGATGAAAGCTTACATTGTGGTGTCTGCTGACGGGATACGTTTGCCGAGTTGACTGTCTGCAGAGTTGGTTCCCCGCTGAAAAGTTGCTCTATTTAAAGACATTTTATCTTGTATCCTTTCGATCATATTGCCAGGTCCATATTAAAATATATACTGATATCACGTCGATATGATTAATCATGCAGCAATTGTGGAGTGAAAAGGCGATGCACTAAACTTTTTGTCCAACTTTCATTGGCTGGAATACGTCATGACGCATGGCAATAACTCAATTTAAAGGGACACACCGGCTTACTGTTTACATAGTGTAGCAATCTAGCATCCTTGACAATAATCAGGGGCGGATCCAGGATTTTGAAAAGGGGAGTGCGTGAAATTGTTAAGCATGAAATGCTGATGACAATGAAATAGCGAGCGCGTAGCGCGAAGCCCGAACGGCTTCTAGATGCTCTGATCTGTGGTGCGATCTGGGGCAATAATTAACCACTTTAAGCAGAAAAAAAGTGTGCAAAGGTGTGCAAAGGGGGGCGCGTGCGCCCCCCACGCCCTGCCCCTCTGGATCCGCCCCTGATAATATTTCGATGGTCGTTGTGAAAATAAATTATCAAAATCTCACGTAATTAACTAGAAATGTTTAAAATTAACAAAAGAGACAAATGTTGGGATATACGCTTTACCAGCCGTCGCGATGTATTATGTATCATTTGTTTGTAAATAAAGGTGGCGTTCAATATGGACCGACACGTGTTTAATCTCGATTCCTTGTTTTCCCATCCTCTTGCAACAGTGCCCCCTTAACGCACTCCCTAACTCCTGCGTACAGTGGCCCTGTTGAAAAAGGCCCCATTTCGCGGTGGGACTAGCGACAGAAATCTTGTCGCCTCTGCTGGACCAATCAGGACGCTTGGCAGTGCATTGCAGCATGATTGCAGGCATTCAAATGTAACGCGCGCAGATTGTAAACACCGTGCATGCATGTGATACATGATTGGCTGCTATTTAAAGCATACTGGGGAATCCTTTCCATTATATTCGTCAGCATGCATCCCTGTTATTAATTTGAAAAACTGCGGAGTAAATTAAGATCGTCGTTTGAAAGTTTGGTAGGAATGGGACAGTCATAAGGAACGGAACCCAATACAATTTCGGGAAAGTATAGAAATCGTTTCTTTTCGGCATAACATGACCGAATTGATTAAATTACATCAAAATGACTCGGGCGTGAGTTGGCTCAAGACAACAGCTGGCTCACTCCACATATTTGCGTGTGTATTGATAGGTGTATAAAAGACACTGATGGTATTATTGATCAACGTCTCAATTCTTATGCCCCTCTTCTCCCACCCCCTCTCCCAAGAAATTGGGATTGTCACTTTTTGATACTAAAAAAATCCTACCCCTGGGGTAAAATTATTCATATAAACTATTAATATACCAGTGCATGGGAGAAGGGAAAGAATGGAGTAGTTGACATGACTTACTACCTTCTGTACAAAACATATGATATTTACTAAACATTTTGGTTTTTCCATCAAATCTGTACCAATGCTTGATGAGTCATTTTAAGCAGTAAACATCTGATCAAACTTCTTAACTCTTACCCAGACTTCAGAGGTTATTAAACCCATATATCTTGTCCTTCAAATCATCATGACTTTTCTGTAACAAACATAAATAACTGTAGATTTGATAATTAAAAAAAACATTTTTAGGAGTGAGAAAAATTTGAGATTAAAAAAAAAACATTTTTTTTAGCCAGTCTCGTATGGGGCGCCGTTCGTCAACTAATTATTTAGGCGAATTATAGCATGTTTTTTCCATGGTTTATCTTAATTCTGTGTAAATAATGCATTTGTGTCAAAGGCCGTTTATGGTTTACAAACCATTAAAACTTCGTTTTGTACCGACACGATTCTTTACAAATCAGGAAATATACTTGTAGCTGTGCAAATTCATTATTTACAAATAATGAAAATGACCTCGGCGTTCCATACTTTATTAATGAAACCGACGAGTGTACATTTCAATGGTTTACAAACAAGAGAATTGTATCGTTCATAGACAATTCCATGGTTTATAAATAATGAATACTGCACATTGCTGCACGTTTTTCTGGTTTACAAATAATACAAAACTATCACTGGTGCGCAATTACATGGTTTATAAACCAAGAAACTTGCACCAGGGTCTGATTTTCTATGGTTTATAAATAATGAAAATTGGCCGGGTTAGTGGACGTACAATTCCATGGTTTATAAACAATCAAAACTGCGCCGTTCTAATCAATTTTGTGGATTCTGTGGTTTGTAAACAATTAAAAATAGTCAATAGGCGTGCATTTCGATGGTTTGTAAATAATTGAAAGTGATCGTTGGCTCACAATTTCATGGTTTATAAATAATGAAAATGAACTAGTTAGCGTTGTCGCAAAATTTCATGGTTTACAAACGGAGAAAATTAAAGCTTTATACACTTGTCTGTCGTTTGTAAAGGTTGACTATCGATAAAAAAAGAAGTATTATGCACTCGGTACATCTCAAAATACGATCATTGACGAAAAATTGAAGGGTTTGTAAATAATGAAAATGAACTAGTTAGTGTGTCGCAAAATTTCATGGTTTACAAACAGAGAAAATTAAAGCTTTATACACTTGTCTGTCGTTTGTAAAGGTTGACTATCGATAAAAAAAGAAGTATTATGCACTCGGTACATCTCAAAATACGATCATTGACGAAAAATTGAAGGGTTTGTAAACCATGAAAAACACGCTTCATAAACGTTTATTATAATCCAGTTACGTTGCGAGAGCAATGGGTGCGTTCAATTAGCCATCATCGAGTCATAGGGGTGCTCGTTCAAAGTGTGAACAGTCCGGCAGACCATGGCAACAAAGGTATTTATGTGTACAGTCATCGAACGCCACGGCACAGCCTTCAGCGCGCGCGCGGGAAATTCCAGGTTCATTACCTGACTAAACCTAGCCGCGTATTGGGCCCAAAATCCAGCCGCGGTTTCAGCCGCGGTCTTAAAATCCCAAACGAATGTAGTAAAAGGTGATAAAATCTTATTTTTTATTACACGAGTTCTGAGACTCTGGCAATGAAATTGTTAAAATTCTCATAGAAATGTATTTTATTTCACGGTGTTACCTAACTCAGTCATCTACCGGGCTGATTACATTTTAAATGGTAATTTTAATAAATTAATTTTTAATTAATTTTAATTAATGAGGAGTCTCCATTTTCCACCCTAAAAGTGCCGAAAACTTAATACTGCCGACAGAATGGTCCCTTTAAAAGAAAATGTACACCACATAGTTTGAAAAATTTGCATTTTTATTACATAATCCATTTAATCCGTCCATGGGGCAGATCAAATTTTGGAGGAAGCCAAATCGGTTCACTAATTAGTGCTTAATTAAAGGGATAATAAGGAGTCTGATTTCCGCTATAAAAGTGCCGAAAACTTAATACTGCTGACAATTTGCATTTTTATTACATAATCCGTTTGAAACTATGTGGTGTACATTTTCTTTTAAAGGGACCATTTTAATAATAATAATAATAAAACAGTTCTTATAGAGCGCATCACACAGTTGCCTCAATACGCTTTACACAAAATGTTAATTTGAAATGGGATAAAAATATAGACAGTGTTGTTAAACGGGCCAACAGTAAAATTCATATGCTTCGGGTTCTTAAGGGTTATGGTTTGCCTCACTGTGATCTTATGACTATATACACAAGTTTTATTAGGTCATTGACTGATTATGCAGTTCCTGTCTGGAATGGGGCACTAACAATGCGCCATGTGTCACAGCTTGAAAGAGTGCAAACAAGGGCTTTGAGAGTAATATTGGGTACAGAATATATATCATATAGTTACGCTTTGTCTCACTGCAATGTTAACACCTTAGAAAGTAGACGAAAATCAATGTGCGTATCCTTTTTTTTAAAATCCCTTCAAACTACATCACAATTTAGAGAGTTTTTCCCGCCTCATAACAACAGGGTTTTGAGAAATAAACCGACTATCCCTGAAATTCGATGCAGGACTACACGCTTTCAAAATAGCGCACTTCCCTATTTAATTCGATTACTCAATCAAGACGATGCAGGTAAATGATTCCTTTTTTTGTTTTGACATACTCTCGGTGACTGGGGCAGCAGGCTATGGATTATGTTAAGGACGCGGGCTCGTCAGCGGTGCGCTCGCCGGGTTCGTGCCGCGGGGTGAGCGGCTCCGTCTAGCAGGGGCATGGAGCTGCGTATTTCGTGGCACGGGTTTGGCGCAAGCGCATTGCTGGCGAGCCTCTGCCTTTAAGAAAATGATTGTTAGTGGGTGTAAAATTGTTTTAAATTGTTCTATTTATTTAGTGCAATATGTAGTTTTAATACGGTAATGTTTGTTGTTTTATTTTAGCTTATTATATTTTGTAAATCCATTGTAATTCAGTTTTAAACTGCGAGGATGGATTTAAATAAACCAATAGGCCTAATGAATGAAAATAATGAATGAATGTTAAGTAGATTAATTGTGATGCATTATAAACCAACCCTATCAGAAAATAAGAATTCCTTTAATAAGGATTTGAATTCACTCTCGGTTGTAGCAGTCTTGATATGATATGGTAAAGTGTTCCAGAGAGCTGCTGATGCATGTGTGAAAGACCGATGGCCATAAGTGGTGGTGCGAGTGACTGGCATTTGGAGTAAAGATGCTGAACTGGATCGGAGGGTACGTGTTGGCTGATATGCATGAATGAGTTCCCGGAGGTAAGATGGAGCAGAGCCCTGAATGCATTTATACGTAAGGAGCAGTATCTTGAAGATGATACGTTTACTGACCGGTAACCAATGGAGATTGCAAAGTATGGGAGTGATGTGGTGTCTGAGTGAAGAACGAGTGACGAGTCTTGCGGCAGAATTTTGAATGCGTTGAAGTTTATTGACTTGTCAGCAGTATTCAGTTTTCGGCACTTTTGGGGTGGAAAATGGAGACTCCTTATTATCCCTTTAATTAAGCACTAATTAGTGGACCGATTTGGCTTCCTCCAAAATTTAATCTGCCCCCATGGACGGATCAAATGTATTATTTAATAAAAATGCTAATTTTTGAAACTATGTGGTGTACATTTTAGTTTAAAGGGACCATTTTGTTAGCAGTATTAAGTTTTCGGCACTTTTATAGCGGAAATCAGACTCCTTATTATCCCTTTAATTAAGCACTAATTAGTGGACCGATTTGGCTTCCTCCAAAATTTAATCTGCCCCATGGACGGATTAAATGGATTATGTAATAAAAATGCAAATTTTTCAAACTATGTGGTGTACATTTTCTTTTAAAGGGACCATTCTGTCGGCAGTATTAAGTTTTCGGCACTTTTAGGGTGGAAAATGGAGACTCCTCATTAATTAAAATTAATTAAAAATTTATTTATTAAAATTACCATTTAAAATGTAATCAGCCCGGTAGATGACTGAGTTAGGTAACACCGTGAAATAAAATACATTTCTATGAGAATTTTAACAATTTCATTGCCAGAGTCTCAGAACTCGTGTAATAAAAAATAAGATTTTATCACCTTTTACTACATTCGTTTGGGATTTTAAGACCGCGGCTGAAACCGCGGCTTGATTTTGGGCCCAATACGCGGCTAGGTTTAGTCAGGTAATGAACCTGGAATTTCCCGCGCGCGCGCTGAAGGCTGTGCCGTGGCGTTCGATGACTGTACACATAAATACCTTTGTTGCCATGGTCTGCCGGACTGTTCACACTTTGAACGAGCACCCCTATGACTCGATGATGGCTAATTGAACGCACCCATTGCTCTCGCAACGTAACTGGATTATAATAAACGTTTATGAAGCGTGTTTTTCATGGTTTACAAACCCTTCAATTTTTCGTCAATGATCGTATTTTGAGATGTACCGAGTGCATAATACTTCTTTTTTTATCGATAGTCAACCTTTACAAACGACAGACAAGTGTATAAAGCTTTAATTTTCTCTGTTTGTAAACCATGAAATTTTGCGACACACTAACTAGTTCATTTTCATTATTTACAAACCCTTCAATTTTTCGTCAATGATCGTATTTTGAGATGTACCGAGTGCATAATACTTCTTTTTTTATCGATAGTCAACCTTTACAAACGACAGACAAGTGTATAAAGCTTTAATTTTCTCCGTTTGTAAACCATGAAATTTTGCGACAACGCTAACTAGTTCATTTTCATTATTTATAAACCATGAAATTGTGAGCCAACGATCACTTTCAATTATTTACAAACCATCGAAATGCACGCCTATTGACTATTTTTAATTGTTTACAAACCACAGAATCCACAAAATTGATTAGAACGGCGCAGTTTTGATTGTTTATAAACCATGGAATTGTACGTCCACTAACCCGGCCAATTTTCATTATTTATAAACCATAGAAAATCAGACCCTGGTGCAAGTTTCTTGGTTTATAAACCATGTAATTGCGCACCAGTGATAGTTTTGTATTATTTGTAAACCAGAAAAACGTGCAGCAATGTGCAGTATTCATTATTTATAAACCATGGAATTGTCTATGAACGATACAATTCTCTTGTTTGTAAACCATTGAAATGTACACTCGTCGGTTTCATTAATAAAGTATGGAACGCCGAGGTCATTTTCATTATTTGTAAATAATGAATTTGCACAGCTACAAGTATATTTCCTGATTTGTAAAGAATCGTGTCGGTACAAAACGAAGTTTTAATGGTTTGTAAACCATAAACGGCCTTTGACACAAATGCATTATTTACACAGAATTAAGATAAACCATGGAAAAAACATGCTATAATTCGCCTAAATAATTAGTTGACGAACGGCGCCCCATAGTCTCGTATGTTTTGTACACAAGGTCTGGGCTATTTAAAGTCAGGTATCAGTTATTGGTGGACACAATCTTCAAGGCTTCCTGGCTTTAATGTCATTTACAGTAACTTGGACTTCAAAGTTTGTCTTCGAGGAAACTGAAGAAAGAGTTGTGAGAAGCCGTGCCATGAGTGACAGCACAGCGCAGAAGAATCCTTGAATTTCTCTTCATAAGGCATCTTACAAGGACCACCATTCTCCTGCATGACCTTGTAATGAAGAACTTCTTGATCACGGAGCTAGAGAAACATGTGAAGCCCGTAAGTTGACTGATGGAATGACTGACAACATTACGCATGTTGACATTTAAACACAAGCCATTTTAATGTCCATGAAAATATTTTGATAATTTAAAATTTAAGTAGTCATAAATAGGGGTGGGACGTTTAACCGGTTAACCTAAAAAATTGAAAACCGGTTTCTGAATTAACCGTAATTCCCGTCCCTAGTCATAAAAATGCAAAATTGCCCTTTGAAGTGACATATATACAGTATGTTTTTGGA